>CAIGRS010227031.1:0-13163 GCA_903798395.1 Fraxinus floribunda | reverse complement strand
TCATGGGCTCATTACATATTGAGGAGTTTGAGTACAATTGGAACTTTTGTTTGTAAAGTATTTGTAAGTGTCGACTGTCAAGTATTGTATTGTATATAATGTGAGTTGTGAGGGGCTGGAGTACCCTATTTTAAATTATATTTAATGGTTTGAGTATATTGATTGTGGTTTTAAGTGGTTTAATCCATATTACAGAGAAAACTCTGTCAAAAATTTTATAAAAATGGGTCACAATTAGAATAGGTCATAGTCGCATTGGTGGTGGGTCCGACATTTAGCTGGTATCTACCATCGGCGCACGACACATGTCAGGTCCATTAGGGTGACTTGGGACGGATCATGTCAGCGTCGCATAATTCAAACATGTATTAAATATTATCAGAATGCATACTATCTGATTGTTTGAAGTGTTGTGAAAATTAATGTCTAAAAAATAAATCTTACTACATTTACATCTAGATTTACATAATAAATTACATAATTCCACATATCAGCATACTATCATTTGTCATTTTAAAACACAATCAATTTTTTCATCATCTTTTCATTTGTAAATTTAAAACACAATCAACTTTTTCATTCAATCTTTTTCTCTCACATCATGTTACGTAATCTATTACGTACATTTTTTTTTATGTACAAGTAACAAAATCCCTAAAAAATTACAACCCACAAAAATGTCAAACTTAATATAAAACTTAACGTACATCTAGCTTTCATTGTTCATACATTTCCAAATTTCAGTATGGATGCTTGATAAAGAACAATGTTTGCAAAAAACACATCACTATATGGCTGGGTTGTTTGAGTATGTTTCTGTTCCATGCTCGTATCTTATTTTTGTTCGAACATAATTTAAGTCCATCAACCTGTCCCCTTTAAACTTTTAGACGATGCCGTCAAACTCATTAAAAAAATAAAATAAATCAAAATGATGTCAAAATTTTTATAAAATGGGTCATAGTTAGAACAGGTCATAGTCGCCTTGGAGGTGGGTCCAGCATTTAGCTGGTATCTACCATTGGCGCACGACACGTGTTAGGTTCATTAGGATGACTTGGAACGGGTCGTGTCAGTGTCGCATAATTCAGACATGTATTAAATTAGTTTACACAGATGTACATTAAATTTGGCACTCCAAATATTATCAAAATGCATACCATTTGATTGTTTGAAGTGTTGTGAAAATTAATGTCTAAAAAATGAATCTGGCTATATTTACATCTAGATTTACATAATGGATTACATAATGCCACATATAAGAATTCTATCATTTGTCAATTTAAAACACAATCAATTTTTTCATCCAATTTTTTCATTTGTCAGTTTAAAACACAATCAACTTTTTCATTCAATCTTTTTCTCTCACATCATGTTGCGTAATCTATTACGTACATCTAGCTTTATTGTTCATACATTTCCAAATTTCTAGTATGGATGCTTGATTAAGAACAACGTTAGCGAAAACCACATCACTATATGGCTGGGTTGTTTGAGTATGTTTCTGTTCCATGCTCGTATCTTATTTTTGTTCGAACATAATTTAAGTCCATCAACCTATCCCCTTTAAACTTTTAGACGATGCCGTCAAACTCATTATTTTTTTATTTTATTTAGTTTTACTATTCAGTAGTTGTAAAGGTACGAGGTTCTAGCCTCCTTTCAGCAAGATATCAATAACCGAAAATCTAATGAATTCAAGTCTTGCTATCAATCATTTATGAAAATATTCACACGTGAATAAAAAATAACTCTAGCGAGTACTAAAAGAGAAGCTATGAACACGTAATCTAAATAAATAAATTTATCTAATCTTATCCAATAAAACTTTTAAACGAGGCGGATCAATAAATTCTCCGCAGGGTTATGTCGTATTAGTACAAAGTTGCGTCAACAATTCTGAATGGGATGTCGATTTGAACCACAGAACATCAGCAAAGGGCTTCCAACAAAATTTTACATGTAAACAATCAGAACGTGGTACTATTGCACTCCCAAAACATAGTTCAGAGAAGTGTATCACTATTAATCGGATAAAACATGTATTATAAGCAAACCTCATAAGAAGCTTTACACCTTGCAATACCGGCAACACAAAGTGTCGTTGATAAAAAGTAATAGTGTAACATAAGCAAAGCATGCCGACTTCAAGGAGTAGAAGAGCTAGATACATCTGCTACATCCCACAAAAAGCAGAAAAAATTTGCAGCATACCTCTAAAGGAGGGTAGCAATTGCTCCTATTCTTATTGCAGCTTCTGATAAGCCATGCGTATACAACCAACCATGTTGAGGGGAAAAATACGGTAAATTTTAGTGTCCATCTGAAAGAATACTAACTTTTTCCAAAACATCCACACTTGTTCTATAAAGTATGGTCCTCCATCTAGCAAGAATGCTGGCATCAAATGAATGTGAGAATCTGAGAACTTGGTCAGATGCATACTTCAAGTAACTTACACATCGACTGTTGGATAAAAGCCCGGAATAGAATTTCGTCCCCCACCATTATAATCTGCATTTCCATAAAATGGCGAGTGTAATTCACCAGAATGTGATGACTTGCGGGATTTGGGATTTTTGGACTGAGAAGTATAAAATTCTGTTGAACCACTGGTAGTAGAATACATAGATGAGGTTGGAAGCCCATGGACTTTTGGCAGGCCTGTTGGATCAGTACTTAAGTTGTAGCCCCTCTCAATTGTATCAGCTTCGAGCGGTAGTTCGTCCAATGTCTACATACAAAAGTAGACAGATCATTTAAGTTGTCTTTGGGACTCCGAAGAAGAATTTGACGTAAGAGGATATGCAGGGCCAGAAAAATACAAATTCAAGACAAGTCCTTTTCGGAAAGAAGAAAACAATAAGAAAATCAGTGATGTTCGACGAACAAAAAGCATTTGGGTGCTTAATTAAAAATAACTTCTGCCCACCAAAGAAATCCAAAATTAAGTTTTCACAAGCCAATCGTGGAAGATGTCTATGCTTGTGTACTTTCGTCCCCATCAGTTAAATCAAGGTCAGAATGAAATAAATAATCACCAGAGCAAGTCTCAATGAATTATCATCTAAAAAAGAAAACTACATCTCTGTGATTAGCCATGCTGATATTCACATTAAAAGCTTGTTTGGCACAGATTTTTCCAAGGGAAAAATGATTTTTTTGGAGAATGTCTGGTTAAAATCGGGAAAGTGGGTTCCATAATGTGTGTTGCTGAAAATGTTATTAGAAAAATCTGTGACAAATCATATATATGCACATCCAGATTCCTGAAAGAACCAGACAATGGTGCTCACTACTATACAAGTTAAAAAATTAGACAAAAAATGACAAAGCGCTTCTATGTAACTGAAGAATCAAGCACTTACCCGGAAAGCTTGCTGTAGAACCCGAAGGGTTTCTCGAGTACGCTTTCTTTTCATAGCTACCTCGTCAGGTTCCTGTAACATCTCTTCGAACAAGTTGTCCCTGCTCCGTACATAACATTAACATATGAGCATAACAATTTTTGTAAATGACAAATGTAACGTATACTTTATTACAGTCAAATGAACCAATTACTAGTCAAAATTGAAGTACGAAAGGCCACAAGCTGATGTCTTTTGTACGCACCAAGATGCAAGTACTATTTTGAAGTTCCATTTGGGTATCCCATGGACCAAACAAATAAATTCTTAAAATAGAATATACCTGTAAAGCTTTTTGATGAAAACATTGTGGAGCTCCCGTTTTGTGTGATTTACCTGGAAGATGGATAAAAACATAAAAACGTAAAAAATAAAAGACGATGGCACTCATAAAATGATATTTGAACAATTGAGATAAAAAATGGCACAGAAAGGCATATTATTATTCATGAAGAGACAACAATGATAGGCAAACCACAAAAGTATTGTAGATAGCTTTACATCTGCAAATGCAGAAATCGGACTGCAGGCATTTTCAGGTACATATCCAAGACGAATAATCAAATTCTCTAATAAAAAATAAAAAGGCTGTCTGATAAAATAACATTTATTCCGAATTCGAACAGCATATTGGTGAATTAATACAATAATTTTTAAAAACTGAACTATAATGATTTTATGCTACCAATCCACTTTCAAACAATAAATACCCACTACTTACTTTATTTTTCTTTGTTTTTTTTTTGGGTGGGGTAGGGGGAGTTCACCTAATGTGAATAGTAAAGGTTATCGTGGTTAAATCCATGGCGAAAAATTTAAAAGATCACAAAACAAGAGAAAAGGAAGTCAAAAAGTTCATGTAAAACAATAACCGATTACCAGAAAATGCATAATTGCTTTAGGTACAGAATCTTCAATGTTCTTCCGAACAATGTCATAATATGACCTCAATAAAAGCTTGGTAATAGCAATCTCAATAGCATCCTCTGAATGAGTTTCTGAAGGCCTCAAGACAGCAGGGGGCTTCAAGAAAAATAGTACAGAACTTGTTAGCCCATTAATAAAGACAAAATCTCAATGACCAAATCAAACAAATATTCTGGATAGGATACCCCATGAACATACCTCTCTCAGATGAATGACAGAAAAACTATGCTCCACGCTCTGAACAGGTTCGCTAAATGGCTTGCTAGTCGAATTCTCTTTAACAGATGTGCGATTATCATAGCCACCAAATATTGATGATATTCCCCAGGTCGAACTAGTGCTGTTTACTGGTTAAGCATAAAATATTGCATCATTTGGTTTTCATGATGGTTATTGCTACTAAGTGATTCCTAGAGAGAACCAGGTTGGCCCCAAAGGAGGGGATGGGGTGGCCAAGGCCATAGCCAGCTCACCCAAAAGAGAAAGAATCAAACAACAACAAACTAAGCTTTATTCCCAATATATTTGGGAATAATAACATAAGATGATAATTTTTTTCTAAAACAAAAAGAAAAAGAAAAATTACCAGGCGGCGCAGTTTTCTCGACATCTGCAGCAGGTCGAACACCTTGTTTGTCATGCAAAGACTGAAAAAACAATTAGCATTACCAGAACAAAAATTCAAAAGATTTATTTAGAAAGTTAACAACACTAGAGGACAAAGAAGAAATGTGGGTTCCCAGGAGGGTCCAGTGCCACTACAAAGCTTACCTGCTCTGGAACTATTCCATTCACAGGCCTGGCAAGAATAGCACGAGATTTCAGACTTCTCTCAGAATTTGGTGCTTTGTCTAAATCTCCTGTATCCTAATTGAGAAATGCAAATCATAAATTAATCAATGGAATCCTATTAAGTAAACAGATAGCAAATAGGTCGGTACAGCAAAGTAAATACTTACTTTCTGCCTGGGAATCACTGCAGCAACCCTGGAGGACTTGATCTGTTGTAGTGCCATTTCTACAGCTTTACTCCCACCAATAAAATTGGGATGAGAAGTGTTTATGTAATCCATCTACAGAAGAAAGAAAAAAAGCACAATAATTAGATAAAGTTATCTATAAATTACATTTAAAAAAAACAACAACAACAACACAACATAAGCACTATTAACTGCAACAAGAGGTAAAATATTGAGCAATTTTACATCATTTCTAGCATCATAAATCATGCATCAAACAAGAAAAAGAGCCGAAGGAAACATTTAATGAATAAACTCGATTTTTTTTTATTATTATTAGTATTTTTTTTACAATTTGTGAAATTGTAACAAAGAAAGGAATCTAAGAGAAAAGAAATGGGAGGAAGAAAATATATTTTTTGATTCAATAATAATAAAATGTAAAAACATAAGTCCTCTTCTATAGAAACTTCTAGCGGATAAGAATGAAAAAAAAAATCCTATCTCGAGAAAACGTGAATAATATAACTACAGGTCTTTCTTTTCAACTTGTTTCACTTCGAGTAGACTTTTGGTTTAAATTGTTAGTAGAGGACCAAACGTATTCATTTTGTCTTCCACACACATCTCACGTGCTGAGTTCATTTTTCCCATCAAAGACATAACATGTGCACAATTTTCATAAAATGATGGCAAAAAGACTTGAACTTAGGTCATATTTCAACAATTCACATGTTTGTGTTTCGAAAGGAAAGGGATCCAGATGATTGAAAAAAAATTCCAATCTAATTCTTCTGAAATTTTNTTTCGAAAGGAAAGGGATCCAGATGATTGAAAAAAAATTCCAATCTAATTCTTCTGAAATTTTCTATTTCAATTACGGAGCTCTTACTATCCTTATGGATTAGATGGATACTGAGGAAGACCAGACCTTGTTTCGATCCCTCTTTACTCTTCAAAGAAGAAGTTGTTTTGTAAAGTGTGTATGCACTTTCTATGAGAAATGATATAGACACAGTGGTTGTCTAACGAGAGACTATGCAATAATAAGATCTTGCCTCGGACGAGTCACATACCACGCTAACCAATTTAACTAAAAGCTTAAACTATTAGAGAGGGCAACATGTCTATCACTAAATTTTGACTTCAACAAGGTAAACTCTAATGGTGACAACAAATTGGAGTGTGTTCTACATTATCTTGAATAATCAATGTTAAAAAAGATGACAAGCCCGTAGGATAAGAAAAGAATGGTGGAAATTGAAGGCTCGAAAGTGCATTTTGATAATGCAGAAATACAAGACGGAAAGCCATAAAGGAGTAGCATGTACCTCCATCTCAATAATATGTCCTATCATTGTCTCTGAAGGCTCAAGCCCTTCTCGCAAAAAATTACCTATAACCTCATCCATGCGCTTTCTTAGGACTGGAAACCGTTGCATATCATTGACCATACATCGATGGCTCATCTAATAGAAAGCATTAAAGTTGATGACCAGGTGCAAAGATAAATGAGCCTAAAATGCATGAGATATTTACTAGCAAGATGTACCTTGATTAGCTCGTCATAAATGAACCTAGCACACTGAAGACTTGGATCCAACAAGCGAGCTATTTGTCTTCTAATAAGAACTTCAAAAGGGACCTACAAGTTTGGATGCATTTTGCATGCTAAAACGTCAGATAGAAGAAGGCCTAAAAAAATAAAGAAAAGGTAAAGAAAAGAAAAAGAGAAAACACTCAGGTTTTTAAAAAATCAAAGGTACAGCACATGTGAAAAGATATTGTTGGTGTTGAGAACCTACTTCAGGCACAAACAATGCAGATTTGGGACCAGTTGCATTTTGAATGGCAGTGCGGATATCATCGTCAGTTAGGTCCTCACAAGGATCAACCTCCTGCCAAAGTACAAAACGAAGGGCAAAAATCTAAATGGCCTTTACAGATATTTTATTCATAAACAATTCACAAAAGTTCTCCGTTGGCTGCGAAAGCAGATGTTATTTTTCATTTAATGTTTGAAATCATTCTTTTTTATTTACTTAGTATACCCTTTACCCTCCTGTTTCACAAAATCTTCGTATTTCTCTCTCTATCTATACAACTTCTATAGTATTTGCAGTGATGGCTTGTACATCGTACAAAGGACTGGTTCTAAACATTCAACTACCTTCACGTTTTTTAGTTAATAATTTACGACAAAATCCACAATCTCAGAAAAAAGAGATATGTCAGTAACATTCAAATGAACAACACAAACCTCCAAGCTCTTCACAAATATATTTTGGAAAATATAATGGATTCTAGCTCCACCAGACAGCTCGGATGTTGACAATTCTTCGTTTTTTCCTTCTACCATTGAAGAGAATGCTGTTTCCAAAAACAAAATGGCAACTCCATCCATAAGTGCTATCATTAAGTATAATTATTTGGGGACAGGATTTCACATGAAATTAAGGCTAACAAAAGTTGGAAGTAGGTCACGTTCGGATCCTTTATTAGACAAGCCAAAATACGACATTTCTGTTTGTTTGTTCAATGTTAAAATAAATTACTCATGACTAACTTGTATGCAAAGTTCTACAAGACATTCTTATTCGCAACTTTATTTGCAGAATGTTAGAAGAAATTTTTATTAATAAGAGGAACTAATAATCGGGGAAAAATTATGATTATTGTAATCCATTTGCTTTATTGTGTTAAAAGATAAGATACAACTTTAAGCGTGTCAGTGCATTGTATAACTATTGTGTTCAAAAACAAGGCACGTTCTGTTTGGATCATTTATGAGACAAGACAACGACATAAACATGAACCCCGAAACATATAATGAATGTCTCAATTTGTTTACAGCCCTACAAACAAACATTACGGAGTTCAATGAGGAATCAACTAAGAACACGAATATAAATGAACCGCGAATAATTTTTATGTTAGGATAAAGAAAAATAGTGGCCAAGTACCTTCAGAATACTTGGAAAGAATGTTCAGAAGGAGTGCTCCTTGACCGGCCTGTTCACCACAAATGGATGGTAAAAATAAAAAAATAAAAATTAAACATCAAAGTACCCAGTCTGAAGATTGATACCAGTGGAAAAAAAATGTTAACCTCCATGCAAAAAGTCCTATATTATGGCATAAACATTTAGCAGTTTGCAATTGCTAATTCTAACCTATTAAGGACAATGGACCAGCAAGAAAAAAAATTAAAGCATAAAATTTATCATCTTTCCTTTAGTAAATTTGAAATGAAAGGTTCCTCCACTCAGTATGCCCAATAAATTCAAGCAAAAATCATCGAACAAGATATAAGAAGAAACCTTTGACTCAGTGATCTCTCCGTAGCTAGCGTGCTCCTTTGCAACAGAAACCAATGCAGCACTGATGCGTGACTTCAACCCTGGAAGAATTGTTTTGATGTGTTGTACTAGTATCTGCATAAAAAGAGAAAAAAATAATGTCACATTCTGACATTAAAATAAAATTTTCATAAAAAAATATACAATCATAAACATTTGTTGTCTACAACTCAAGTATTAGATTACAACAAGTTTTATGGCAATTATGTGCAATCTGTGCAAGCTAAGCGACAAAAAGGGTATGCCATTAGTCATTTTATAGGCATGCGTATACCCTGAGTATGCCCGCCCGTGGGAAAGCAAATATAACTAGCGGATTAGACCATTCATGTATCATGCACTAGAAAGTATTATTCTCTGCATGTGAGATAGAAGACGTTAATCAGAAATATGTTCTACCAGAGACCACATTAATCAAAAGAAGGGCATTTGCTTAACGAGGCCATTTACTCTGAAAGTCATGGTACGTGAAAACTCATCTCATTCTATGTACCTGGTTTAATTTTTTTGCCAACTGAGGAACCCCACAACGATCAGCGAGATCACTATATACCTACAGAAATTTTTTCTGTGAGAAGAGTTACCAATAATGAAGGACGAGACATCAACTAATAACGGAAGAGAAAAGTTATACCGGACGACTACGAAAGAACTTCTCCTCAGCTATAAGTGCATCCTTGATGCTCCGATTCAATAGTATATCCTGTTTAAGCACAACAATGACCAACAAGTTCAGAAGTTCACAAAAAGAAACAAGACAAGGCAATAAACAAACAAATGCTATCAAAGGGAAAGTATAACTATTACCTCCTGACTACGATTCACAACACCTACGTATCCAAGTCGAAGAGGAATCACTTTTCCAAGTAAAAAGTTGCGGGCATCAGTTCCTCTGTCCATAATATCCAGCTTAAGCAGTAAAGAAAACATAAAAAGCCAGGTTCAGAAAAGTATATAGAAGTTTAAGAACATCAAAAAGCAATTAATGGATGACATCTTCATAGTAAATACATTGCACCTTAGTAATTACACCAATTGTTCGATAACCTGCAAGCAGAAAGTTAGACGCATGAGCTTTAGAATCCAACAGCAATGGTATTCTGGAAATGAATGAAATTATGTTCGGTGGTAAAAATTTTAAAACAAAGAGGAACCTACCATCAGGGTCGGCCATTCCAGCCATCTGGAGAGCATCCGAGTTGGCTAAATCAGAATTTGCAGGTGTAACAGCCAGTATCAAGCAACTTTGAAGTTTAATATACGACATTATCATTGTTCTAATACGTGCTTCAATGTCAGATGGCTGATCACCCACGGGAACTTTAGTTAACCCCGGCAAATCCACAAGAGTAATATCAAGAACATTTGGTGAGAAAATCTTCAGACGAATCTGCTTGTCTGTAACACCTTTGTTTCCTCCTGCTTCTCTCTCAGTTTCAGCCTACACAAATTTGTACATAAGGAACTATGAGAACAACCTATTATCAGAATCAGAATCTAATAAGATTGGAAGATAAAAGAGCGGTTTAACAGCTAAAGCACCTAAATTTGTCGCTTGCAATGTGATTTCCCTCTGCGGTCAACAATGAAAGAAACTCACTCAACTCCTATGGCTAACCACTCATTATAGTAGCATGTCAAATCAATTTTCCCATTGAAAGGACAGGCGTATTATAGAACTATTCCAAACAAGAAGAAACTAAATATCTTGCCTGGGCGAGCACTTCATGATTCAAGTGACTGTTCAAATAAAAGGCTAACATTCAGATACTTAAACAGAGATCGTTTCTTTTCCATTCAGGATAGCATTCCACTTTAAGTAACAGAGAGGAGAGAGGAAGAGGCACTAGCCCAAATCTAGGTGAAAAACACTTCAGTGCATGTTAGAAGTGTTATGGATTAAAAAATTCATACAGATTACTGAGAGCAATAAATAGCACGAAACATAAATGGCTACAAGAAGAAGAAAACACAATTTAGAGTCATTCACTCTCAATGCGAGAGTTACGAACACTCGGTGCCACTATAAAATTTCACTATATCGAAGAAGAATGGTTACAGTGTTTTCTCATCTCACTCCTCTGTGTCTCTCTACACCACCAGAAAAGAGGCCCACCCTAATGTCCTTATATGAGTGGAAATATTAGCACAATCTAATACACGTGCAACTTCCCAGAAAACCCTTGTATCACTTAAAAAATTTCGCCTAGGGGAACCACCGAACCAGGTGGCTGGCCTGTAGCAAGTCTGCAATATAGGGTGTGTTCGGTAGAGATTAAAATCGGATTAAAATTGGAAAACTAGCTGTTATTGTTGACTTTTATTAAACGAGTGGACCCCATAACGGCTATATTTTCAATTTTAATTGGATTTTAAACTATACGGAACAGGGCCATAATTAGGCTCCACACATCCAACAAGAGAATTAGAAGAAGAGTTGGCTCGTATATTTTCGAAAAATGCAAGCTAGTTCAATTACAATACGTAGAATACCAAACAAGCATATCACCAAGAATATTCACAAGTTCGGTGCATCAGATTGATGGGTCTAATTTGGCATTAAGAAGTCACAAGGACTTGAAATGTCTAACAACGCAAGACTGTGCAGTGAAAAATAGAATATGTTGTTTGAGATTAAAAAAAAAAAAGGAATAAACACAAATGCTATCTTACGTATAGGAGTTCCATGCCCCTCCATGTGACCGCAGTTGTCATCAGACTTGGAAATCCATATATTCTCTAAACCCTAAACCCGCACCTTCTCCTTTAAGGTTTGCGGAAAAGAGAAATAAACAATGACGCCTATATTTGCACAAGGTCTTTAAGAACCTAGAAAATAGGATATCGGACCGCCCAAAAAGTGACCACAGTCATAGCCCAATCCAATATTACTTCTGTATTGTACAACATGGAATGCCCAAATTGTCTATCATGGACTAAAATAAGCTAAAACTCCACCATTAAAACAAACTTTCACAAATAAACCTCTCCTACAACATATGGCATGATGGTCCTGCCCGGTAAACAGGACTATATAATATTACTATCATTAGCGCAACCCAACAGCATGTTCATAAAAGATAAATTCCAAGTTAACTACCCTGGCGATTGACCGTGCTTACGGGCACATATTTTATTTTAGTCACGCTAAAAGTTTCAAGTTTTTCTGAAAAAATTACCTAGGCCTCATTGGGGTCTTGCTGCAATTCAAAACTAGTATCCAACTTCCTTCTTTTGAATAAGAATTCCCACCTTTCACTCCAAACACACTCACACAAACTGATTTCCCTTTTCTTTTTTAAGTTTCACGATCATATCCAAACTAAGTATGTGAAATTTCAAACATTACAATTAACCGCAACACATTAAAGTTAAAATAACCTTCCATACATTTTACCAAAATTTCCGGATAGTTTCACTGAAATTCAAAGCTTATGCTCAATTCCCTAATTCCCATTTTATTTTTTTTTTAATATCTAGGCACGTACTAATTACTTTAATTTTCGAGCCCAACTGCGATTTTAAAAACACAAAATTTATAGATCTTCGTACAAGGTACTACATCAATAAAATAATATATTCAAAAAATCACCTGAATCTCTTTCCTGATTTCATTGAAATCAAAGAACCTCTTCCCCGGCAAATGCAAGAACTCCCCCCACTCCTCGTCAGTCCCGTCAGCCTTCCTCTTCCTCTGCACGAGTTGTAGCACGAGAGGGCGGCGCGTGCAGATATCATTTCCTCGAGGCAAGAAATCACGACCTACGAGGGACTCCAGAACACTAGATTTCCCACTGCTCTGGCTACCAACTACCGCCACCTGCGGCAATTCGATCGTGGACTGGCTCCCAAGCTGAGCGAAGATATCCTGTAGCTTGTTCACAATCGGTATCACTGAGTGACCCAGCGCCGCCGGCGCATTATTCGACACCTCTGCTTGCTCTTCTGCCATGGAACTGATCAGTAATTATCCTTCAACTAATTAAATGATTTAATACCAAAAAAATATAATCGATCTATTGAAAATTTGGGGGGTGATGATGGAGAGAGGAAGCCTATGGCCTATGGGTGGTTTGAATTTGGTATTTGGGGGTACGCGATTATTCCAGAATGAAATTTGGGAGAATTTGGATATTTTAATGATTTTCTCGGTTATTGAAGGTTTGTATATACGAGTTAAAATGTTTCTTTTGTATACCTCCGTCAAACTTTGCTAATTAAATTTTAAAATAATTTCAAGTGATTGTTCAACTCTAATCTATTGCATTCCATCGTATCATTGTATTTTATTTGTCACTAAATTTTTAAAATATTTTGAAGTGGTTACTGAAACTTAACGTGTTACATCTCGTCATTTGCTGCTCAACATATTTTATTAATCGTTGAATTTATACTTCTACCACACTTTACTTCCTGAACTTTAAAATGCATTCGAATGTTTATTGAATTTTACTCGATGAATTCAATGTTTAAAAATTTAAAATATTGAAGTATAAAATACCATACACAAA
>CAIGRS010226967.1:0-12489 GCA_903798395.1 Fraxinus floribunda | reverse complement strand
TGCATCATTTGTATTTGCATTGTCTACAGTAATTGTACCCACACGCTCTATTCTCTAATCAAGCGAACAATTTTCAATAAGTTTTCCAATTGTCTCTCCTTATGATTTACCAAGTGTAATGCCCACTCCCCATCTGCCTTTAGGACGGGGGAAGTCCCTGTGCTGCCCTATTTCGATGATCAATCATATCTTCGTTGACAATCTTAACTCTCATCATCTCTACCTGCTCGTCATAAGTGGTAGGTTTTTGCTTTGGACGTCTCTCCAAAATAGTGTATTCATGTTCAGTCTTCCTTTCAGAACTGAGAAGGCCTTTTTGTCAGTTACTTGCCGCAATATGTTATCTTTTCAGTGAAATGAGCTACGTAATTCTTCAACGTTTCCCCTGTTGCTTGCCTCATATCTTGGAGGAGCTGGATCGGTGCTTCTCCATCTTTCTTAGACAAATACTACTTAAAAATGCATTTTTGAGGTCGAGCCAGCTCCTGATGCTAAGTAGTACCAAACTGCCATACAACACCTCAGCTGCTTCGCCCAGTACTAAGTGAAAGGCCCTACACTTCAAAGCTGGCGAGGCACCTTTGAAACTTATTTGTGTTTTATATTTATTGAGGTATTTCTCAGGGTCGCCTTTTCTCTCGTACTTCGAAATTTTGGGGGTACGAAATTAGGACGTATGGGAAAACTACGAAACTCCTTGGAAAAAGGAGATTATCATCATCGTCGTCGAGCTCATACGATCGGCATAGTCCATCAGAATCATTTACATCTGCTAAGTAACGAGACGAGGGCTGGGATGACCCTCCTCGATTTTCCTAATTCATTAGGCTTCACCTCTGTTGCTTGTTTCTAGGCGGAGGAGCCTAGCTGTTTGGCTTTACGCTTGCAAGATCTTGTGGACAAACTGTTTGATGGGTGGATTGGTTCTTATTTCTATGCCTTTGTCTAATTCGATAGAACACACTCAAGGACCTTTGAGGCTGTTCTTCATAGTTCGAGGGAAGTTGTCCCCTACGACCTAAGTGTCATTGGCACCTGTGGCCGGAGGTGTAGTTGGAGTTACCCTCACTTCCTTTTCAATTGGGGCCTCTCTTCTCTGTCGACTTGAATGGGTCCTCTGGCTGTGCCCTACTTCTGCCTGGTGCTGGTTGTAGGCTGATTATGGGGGGTACTCTGAGGCACTTGGAAGCCTTTTTGATTTTGGATTTGCATGAGGAGTTCATGTATAGCAGCATTTTGGGCTACAATGCTTCTCATGTTGGTAGCCATCAGAGCTACCTTAGCAGTTAGTCGCAAACCAATTCTTCTGTCCCTGCATTGGCGATGGTGAGGCCTTCGGTGCTTGAAGTTGGTTTTGAGGATCTCTTCTTAAGAGACCCCACTTACTCTCATTGGTGTTACGTCTTCATTGCTTGAACTCATTGTTTTGGACTTGGAAACTCTTTTCTTCCAAGAGGTAAATCAATGAAACTTCAAATCTCTTCGTTGGAGCTTCCACTTGTTCTTTCCTCAAGAACGAATCAGTTTTCAAGTGAGAGATCAATTGAATATTCTGGTAAGCCTTTTCTTTACGGGGATATTCATGGTTATAATAACATTTTTTCACAGATAGCGCCAATCTATTGACCCAAAAAGTGACCCTCACACGTGGCCATAAGATATAACTCCACGTAAGCTGCTCCTGCACGTTGTAACTCACCGTTAATCACTTGTGGCCTTTTTCGGTGAGGGAAGAAGCGGTCACGAGCACCCCGACGGTCAAATCACTAAGTTGGTAAACCAGAGTTGAGATGTCAGGTGGTGGTAATCACCGGAACATGATTATTAGTGTAAATGTGTTTGGACAAGGATAATATAAAAGGCTAGTGTTATATTTTCTTTAGAGGCCGAGAGCTCTCTCCTCCTATGGTGCATGTGTGGGTATTTATAATAAAAGGGATGAGAGGGGAATCGTTAGAGCACGTCCTTTCATAGGCCTCAATCGTCAATCTATGAGTGGACGAATATTTAATGCTTCTTGACATAGTAATGCTTAACTTCATGCTTTGGGGTCTGTCAAATAGGCGTTTCATCAATCAGTCTTAAGGGTTTGATTTTGAGATCTTTACATAAAAAATCTTCTAGTACATAGGGTAGAAGTGAAGTGGTTCGTGGCAAAAGTTGTAGTTGTGCTCTGGGCATCTTATTGCTCATCCCTTCGAAATTGGTTTCAGTTAGCCCTATTGGTCAATCTAAGGTGTGACGAAGAGATGCGAAGTACGTGCCTTAGCATCCGCCATGTGGTGGATGAGTATAGTTCGCCCGCCATGTGGTGGATGAGTGCAATTCGTCCACCACGTGGCGGAAGAGTACAGTTTGTCTACCCGTGACAGATGAGTCCAGTTCGTCCACCATCACCTAACACAAGGTGGATAATGTGGATAACAAAAATGAATGGAAAATTTATTTTGTACAAACATATCGTTTTTCTTGGGATGTTTTCGTACAAACATGCGGTCACTAGGGTGGGGGGGGGGAGCCTTTAGTTACATTATTAGACTGATGAACCGACAAATTTGGTTGAAGAAGTTGGAGATGGTGAAGAAAATTATCACTATTCAAGGCAGAATTGAGTAATGGTGCTAAAAATATTAGTCAAAATGGGAAACAAATTAATTTGGACCAAAAATCTCGCATCCTGTTTTGGCTAGTAATGCAGATAAATCTGGTGCAACATTTGGGAATGCATAGAAAAATTTGCATGAAATGAGTACTCGTGTGGAGATTGTGGCTGACCACATGGCCAACGGATTATTTTGGATCTAATTCTGAGAGTTCGACACATAATAATCTCTAGTCCCTTTTTGGTGACATAGGAGAATCACATGTCAAGAACGGCATTCTCAACCACTTTAAAAGTTATAGTAGCTAATTGCGGTAAGTAGTGGAGTTTGGAGTTGGTACATGGAATTTTGGATGGATTCCAATAAGATATCCTCTTCGTATAGTAAAAATAATGATAAGGTAACTAATTTGGAAAACATTGATAACAAAGGTAGCTTGATTAGCAAAACATGGTGCTTTCTTTGGGTAGTTATAGATGCCTATATTCCTACTAAAGGACTTTGCTTATGCAACGGGAGAGTTTGAGGAGGAATGAAATTCTAGCATGACTATTACGAAGAAAGTAATTATGGAAAAGATTACGAGCCAACAAAATATGATGATAAGGGCACACGTAGTCAAGAACATTTACCTTTTTCTTTAAACACCCAGACTCATAAAATTTTAGCTAGAGGTTAGGTCGTATGTCTTCTTCCAAAGTTTTGTACTTTTTGTTTTGGTATGAATAAAATAGTCTACTGTGTTTTGATTAAATAAAATAGATGTGATTCTAATCATAATTCCAAACTTGGTCCCTCAACTTCCAGTAAATTATAAAAGGCACATAAAACTAATAACATACTGATATTAACCACGATAACTATTAAGCTTGATGAAGCCTAGTAAAGGAATATTTCGCAAGTATAACACAAGCGCCAAAAATTGAACAATGGTACATGTTGCTAAAGCATTTTGATCAAGTATCATTATGTGAAAATAGTGAAGAGCAATGTGATGAATATAATTAATGATGATAATTCCAACTTTTAGGATAAACTCCCCAACCGTAAATTTCATCAAAACTGCAATTGGCATAAAGAAATTTCCCATATAACTATTATTAACCTAAATTCGTTCTCATAATCTGAAAAACAATTCCAATTGGATATATTGTAAGACACATCCGCTTAAGAAAACATAAAAAAATAAAAATAAAAAATTGCCCCAAAAGTACGTGCAGCAGTTTGCATAACAAACTACTGGTTCTTGTTGATTGAGATGGAATAACAAAAAAAGAAAAGAAAGAGAAACCACTTATTTTTGAAAAGATAATACACAGATTCAGAATCAGAATCCACCACAAATTAGTAGTAATTAAAGACAGCTTCCTCCATATCCTGCATTTCTAAATAGTGCCAGCTTTACGTCTTCCGAACTTAAAACTGCTCTCTGCTCCTTTTCCTGCACTTACATTTAACTATTGTTATGGCAAATTCTTACATTGCTTAAGTACGAAAATAATACTTAATATTAACCAAGCTGATGGAACCAAATCCTAATTCCTAGTATGGTATCAAAGCCTTGTTAAACATTTAGATGGACAATTAAAACAAGAGATTTAGTACCTGACAAGAAGCTTGCATTGCAAAATCATTAAAGCAGCTAATGACGCAGTGGTGAATGTGAAGGCCTAATGCCTCTAGAGTGCTCAGGGTTGACAGCAACAACCCAGACTTCCCTGCACAGCATATCTCTATTCTTGTATCTGCACCATTCCTTCTTTCTACATCAAACTGCATTCACTTATATAACACTCAGTACGTAATAAAAAATCATTTTTTGTTAGAATAAAATCTTGCAGATATATGTACCTTGGGTGAATTTCTCACTAACATTTCATTAGGCTTTGCATCCTTGAAGATGGTCAGCTGATTTGATCCCACATCTTCAATTTCATCTTGCAGCTTATTAATTCTCTCCAATAGCTCTTTCACATAGTCTATAGTATCACCAAGTATAGAGGTTCTATCCATCTGTCAAAGAAAAAGATAAAAGAGGGTAAGTTGACTTTGAAATAAAAATAAAAATCCTGAAAAATCTTGCCTTGCTTATCTTGGGAACAACTGATCTGAGCATTGAAAGGCGATCGTTAAGGCGCTTCCTTCTCCTTCTTTCAGCCATTAGATTCTTGGAAGGCTGCCCATTGAGCTTCTTCACCATCTTATTAATCTTTATTTTTGGACTGTTGAAAGTAGCAGGCACCTGATCAGCTTCTTGAAATTTACGCGTATCCAAATTCTGATGAAGAATATCATCATTACCAAAAAGAGAATAATGTTGTTGAGGAGGGAATTCAAGTGGAGGTGATAAATCATAGATTTCATTGAAAACTGAGTAACTCAGGCTCTGATCAACAGGTAGAGAATAATCCTGAAAGGAAGTATAAGTAGTGGTTGCGGGATTTGTTAAAGTATGAAAATTCATCCATTCATCACTGCCACTGCCACTGCCACTGGTGCATAATTCATCATTGAATCCAACTGCACCTGTTAGACCTAGTAACTCCTCCAACAAACTATATTGTTCACTATACAACTCCATCTCTCTCTCTCTCTCTCAAACACTCACACAGAGGTTGAATTATAAGTAGGTTACACAACTTGATAAAATGTAGTGGCATATATATAGGGAGGGATATGGAAAGAGGAATTTTTTTAATATTTATATATATACCGTTCTTATTTTACTGTCTTTGACCGTCTTTTTACTTAGCCTTCATTTTAATACAGTTTATAAAATGATTTATATATATACTTCATCAGATATTTATTTTAATCACATATTCATAAATAATAATTATTGGTATTTACACGCTTCAGGCAATCCATTACTATTCATCTTTATATTTTGATTTAACAAATTACCGAACATTAGCTAAATATAACTCTTAATTAATAAACAAGAAGACATCAACTCTATTTATTCTACAAACGAAGTTACTTTTGAAATAATGTTTTCCTATTTATTAGAGACCAACATTAATGAGCGGAGATGTTAAATCGTAATTAAAAGGGAATCAGCTCAGAGACAAGGTGATTTTCACAGAATTTTGCTTATGATCATACATCTTAGCCCTTGTTTGATTAATATTTAAAATTACATTTTCAACTACACATTCTAAAAATATAACTTTGCAATACTTTATAACTACACATTTCATAAAAATCACTTTTTAGAGTAACTTTTCATTGCAAAACAACTTAGCCCATGTTTGGTCTATATTTTCAGCAGATTTTCAT
This sequence comes from Fraxinus floribunda, assembly GCA_903798395.1. Taxonomy (NCBI): domain Eukaryota; kingdom Viridiplantae; phylum Streptophyta; class Magnoliopsida; order Lamiales; family Oleaceae; genus Fraxinus; species Fraxinus floribunda. The sequence continues at coordinate 6,607 of CAIGRS010226967.1, read as the reverse complement.
AAAAGTTAATTGAAAAATTATGAATTCCATTAAATGTGTTGACTTTCATATTAATATTATATGTGAACCGAAATGGATGGAATTAGCAAAATAGACCTGTCAAGTTGCATAAACTTCAGCACTATTACTTCCCAATAAATAAATATAAACCAAAAAAAAATAAAAAATGCATAAAGATTAAATACAAAAATGTTTTTACTAGAAATTGATGAGATGGGGCCCAATGAAAAGACCTTTTCACAAATTGGCTGGTTGTTTTGGTGAAAATTTCAAATGAGTTGGAGAGGCCGTTTTGTCTATCTTAAAAATTTAGATGAAATAGTTTAACGTGTGTTTATATATAATTCTAATGTGTTGCAAGGCCTAATAGTGATTCGTCAACCGTAGTGGAAGGAGGGGTGTGTTCGCTTCATCTCCTGCACTAATTGTATCATGATCATATATTAAACCCTATAGCCAAGTAATTTTGAGAAAAACGTGTATTTTCTAGAAGGATAAGTGCAATGTCTACGATGTAAACCTAGCTAGGAAGAATCTAAGCCACATGCACACTATGATTAATAAAAAATCTCACTATAAATTAAACAAGTTGTTTAATCAAGCGTTAAAACAATAATAGTGAAGAAATTAATAATATTTATGAGGACCACCAACTATGTGTTCCACGAATAACGGTTACGTGAGGGTCTAGGGCATATCCATTGCCAGCTTATGTCCCATTAATGGAACTACAAAAAAAAAAAAGTCATATAACATGTCATCAATACAAAGAAGGGGCTTTTAAACCTCCACCTAAACCTAACAAGGAGTTATAGGAGATTTGAAAATTGATCCAGCAAATACTATGACTGGCATGCATAAAGTCCATCACTAGAAAGGCATTGGTTGTCCTTTTTATAATTATATTATATTCCTTCTGATTACAAGCTAGTGCATACAAATACGATAAATTGTGATTTATTGGTGCAAAATATCATATAGAGTTTCGATCTATCGAAACTAAGACGTGCGCACCAAAATAGAACAACTTACTGAAACATAAAAATAAGACTATAAAGGTCGATAATATCTATCGGATAAACAATTTTATTCCACCTTTAAAAATGACTAGGATTATCTATATCTCATGAAAGTTCATGCATTTTCATATTTAGGAATATCAATTTTAACCACTTTAGATCCTTAAGTGAGTAAATTATAATCACTTCCCAATAGACTATTAGCTTAAACCTTTACAGGTAAGTAGTTCAAAATAGTACCAAAGCTCAACAAGAGCAAACAACCAATTCATTACATTTAAAAGTTCAAATGATTCGTTTCGTCAAACCAACAACCAACTTAAGGGATGTGTTAAAGGTAAAGAATTACAGCGTAGAACGACATGAATTATTTATAAATTGACATTTTAAGATGAAATATGGTGTTAACAAAATGAAATTATTGTGCTTTTAGACTCGAGAAAATTATTTAATGAAATTATGCACATAAAATTTTAGATCATGCACCTTATTAATATGAAAGGGACATGTTGAAAATAAAATCTATATGATTATTTATATCGTCTTAAGCTTTTAGGAGAGTAGTTGAACACAAAAATAAATTTTATATCTAGGGTTTTTGGTTTCTCAGCATATATGTTTGCCGACCATTTTCAAATTTCAGAGATTAAATATTAAAACTCAAGTTAAGCCATTCGCAAGTAAAGCTACAGAGGCGTGATATTTAATTGCCGACAGAACATGGCGAAATGCCAAAACCGCAGCGGTTTTTATATCAGAAACACTGGTTTTTGCGCAATCTCACAAGCCGTGAGCCCATAGATTGGCCTCAAAACCGCTGTCTGAGCCATTTTGTCTGCTAGTTCATTGTTGGTTAGCGTATTCGTCAGGTCAGGAATAGGGTGTAACTGCTACTGTAATATATACAATACATTTACGTCATGTCCAGTTATGGAAACCCTTTGTACTAAAATAATTGGGACAAATGTTTTATTGCAAATCATCTTCATTGTTTCATTTTTTACCTTAATAGACTCTTAAATCGGTCATACTTTACGCAAATCGCTTCTGGCATCTCCTTCCATCAAATGATACACTCGTCATATTTTTCCAAGGGTAATTTGATCGAAACACTAATGGACAGCCTTTTCTTGAAAATTCGAGATTTTACATGCTGAATCAAAAATTGAGATTTGCATCTCAACACAAATCTCGAATTTTAAGTGGCATTTCGAATTTGTGCTAGCAATTTAGTAGGTAAAATCTCGAGTTTGCTATGAAAACCTCAAATTTGTTGGACAAGTCTCGAGTTTGATATACAAAAATCAAGTATGCTAGACAAATATTGAGTTTAATGTGCAAAACTCAATTTTTCTATAAAAAAAGTTGAGTGCTGGGCAAATGTTGAGTTTGCTCGATTCCTTAACTTCAAAAGCACATAAAAAAAGCTTCCTCATCAAGTCATTTTCTGAACAAAATTCGAAAACAAAAAGCTTCCTTGGATTATTCCTTGTCAGTAGAAACAAGAACTGGGCGCAGATTTAAGCCAATGGTTTTACAGCCAACTATTTAGAGGGACCCGTTCCCTGGTTTTGTTTGAACCTACCCCCGTCAGGATACAGTAATAGAGAAGACAAATTTTCATAAGTTCACCAGTAATTTAAGTAGTTCAAGTTTGGTGTATATTAAAAGTTGATAATAATTAATTTTAATCATGAAGTAACATACTTCATGGAATTTACATAATTGATTATTTTTTATCAAAATCTTAACTTAATTTATATCAAACAGTGGCTTAATATGTTGTATTATTATTATTCAGCCTTGGAAATAGTCCCACCTGTTACCTTCTTGGTAGCACAAGATTCTATACATGGATCATGATTTCATCACTATTAATTCTTTATGAGTGTCGTTGTTCATATGGATTTTGTTTGTCTGAGAATCAATCAAGAGTTCATAAACACATAATTCTTATATACCCAAATAATTCAGTACGGAAAGTTAGCTGCCCCTTGACGAATTAAAGGGTTTTCTCTATCTTAATTAGGTATTAATTTGGAATACGAAAATTTAATTCCCGTGTGCATGAACTTGATGCAGACTAAGTGTAAAAGAAGTCAAGAACACATTGATACAATAGTTGAATCTTCATATTTCCAATCAAAAATTAAATTGGTGAGAAATCTCCTCGATGAGTTAATGCACCAATTATATTTTATATTTAGTCATTTTCATAATCATGCAGAATAAAACTGCGAGATAATATAAGAGTGAGAGAAAGTACTTTTAGCTAGACTTAACAAAAGAAAAAATAAATTATAAAAGTTGTATTAGTGAAAGTGACGGATTCAGCATGTCACGGTGGCCAGTGGACAATGAACTGTTGTGATGATATCTAATTAAGAAGAAAGTTGAACTTGATTTATAGAATGATTGTTTAAGTAGCTCATGTGGGCTCATAGAAATTACATAAATATGTTGAAATAATTGATTAGGCGATTGCCTGCTCCATAGTCGCACTACAATCAAATCTAATCTTAATCTATTCAAAGATTAATGTTGTTAGGCAAATATTGATTTGAGTTTATTTCTAGACATAAATATATTTTAGCTACAGACAAAATGAATTGATTTTATTTATATTATAATTTTCCCATTCATAGTCATGATAGCTAGGGGTGGGTTTCAAAACCACAACCCGAAAAATCGACCCGGCCCAACCCAACACGGGTCGGTTCGGTTCGGTTTAGAGGATACATACGGGTCGGATCGGGTAAAATTAAAATTAACCCGAAACGGGCCGGGTCGATTTTGTACAAACCGACTCGACCACAATTATTTCAACCCCAAAGTACTCCAACTACAACAGATCTACTTTCAATCTCCTCTCTGCAAATCTTATCTGCAATACTACTCCTCATTCTACTATGTGGATCCTTCTGAAGTTATCATGTATTCCACTTAGGGATAACAGCCGGGTCGGTTCGATTTGTGATAAGAGCCCAAAACCGAGGTATATCGGGTCGGGTCGGTTCTGGGCCAAATACGACTCGACCCGACCCGACCCATTGCCCACCCCTAATGATAGCCTCGGGATGATAAAAATACGATATAAAGCAAAGAAAGTACACTTACTTTGTTGAAAATGGAGAATCATTCACCATACATCGAGTGTAATGTCTTCCGAGAGTAGCAAACAATTGCTTATTAAATATTAACATGTTTTAATTGTAGAAAATATACAATTGCATTAACAAGTAATATATGACGAAAATTCATAATCTAAAAGAATCAGTCTGCTCTAGAGTTATAGATAAGATAATCTAAAATATACATTTTGCACAAAAATATAATTATGTTATATAATCAACTTGCTTGTGAGGATCCATAAACAGGATCTTGCGTATTTCTACTAATTTCTCCCCTTACGTACTAATTAATTTCCACTTGATATTTTCCAAGAATTAAACTGTGGACAGAAACCCGTACACGTAGTGAGTCGATGGAATTAAAAGTTGTTGTTACATTTTTTGTCGTATTATTCAAAGAAAGAAACTATATATTGAAGGTACATAGTCTTTCTCCATTTTTTAAGTTTAGTTGAATGAATAATTAGTTCTATAGATTAATGGAATTTCTTAAGGTAGTTAAATTATTATTATCTTTACAAAATTGAATTTCGAGTTTATAGTTTTACTTTAATTTGAAGGATTACTCGTAACAAACTAATATTAATTGCCATGACGGTGCTTGTTATAATTATTAGACATGCATGTCTAAACTTGTGCCTTCAACAAAACTTTCTTCACTATAAACTAATGTGTTTGTCTTCTTCATCCAAAATAATTGTTCATCAACGTGTCCCAGAAGCAACTTGGAAACAACTACAATCCATCAATGAATAATGATTCGAACAAGAGATCCTCTTAGCACTATGAAGACGCAACTTGAAGTATGCATATATAAAATTCAAAGTGCTTGACTTATAGGCCGGCAATTGATTTAGTTAGAACAAAAGTTTGTGGTGAAACTAACACCTTTTTCTTATCATTAATTAATAATAAATAAATAATTGTATAGTATCATATGTTACCTGAAGTCTTGGAGTCGAATCAAGTTTTAATTCAAGACAACCAATAAATTGGACATTCAATTGCGTCTACATGTGGAATACTATGTTTTGCACCTATATATATTTTATATTTTTACTGTTCAAGTTTTGTTGGCACTTGTTCATGTCCAGCTAGCTACTCTAATTCCCGTCACTCAAGTTCAGCAGATATTTTAAATTGATTATTTTAGTATCGTTAAAAGTTAATTTTGCTACATAATTGGTCAGCTTGCTACCAACATCCACTCCAGATTCAATATATCACCATTAAACCTTGACATCACCTAATGGTTATTGTGTCCATATTATGAAATTATAAATATCCAAACTAAAACGTGATTCTTATAAGAAAAAAAAATACATTCAACCAAAATATCTCGAATTGCTCCCTTCAACCCTTACCAATTTATCACCATCAATAAACAATAAAAATTTCACGATAAAACTGAAATAGGTTGCAACGAATATTCATTGTAGCAACCATTTGTCCACATCAAGGTTTATCGACTTCTACATCGGTTATCTCGTTAATAGGTCTGACAATGTGACCAATTATGTAACTTTGTTTTACTTTAGGGACTAAAAAATACTTGAAGTATCAATTTGAAATGTTTCTTAAACTTTATTGACCATTTCTTGAATTAACTCTTTCTCTATACAGTAATGCTATCTAGTACCAATTTGGATAATATGTAAGTCACAAGGTTTTTAAGTTAATCTATCAATTAATAACACTGACATACTATGTAGACGGGCATTTAAAACTGAGGCTAGAAACCAATTATGTAACTTTGTGATCAATGTCATTATCTACTTTGTTATCGCATCTCGAAGTCATTCATATCCACATCTCCCAAATAAGGTACATTTAGAGTTTACAACAACTCTCGCTGCACTATATTTCAATTATGTTGGGGGTCATGGTTTGGTGCAATTGAGATGTACACTTTGGAATGCTCTAGGTGAAAAATATTTGGTAGTTACGGGGAGACGTCAAAAAAATTGCTTCTTGCTACTTGAAAATGATGTAGTAATTCATTACGACTTGGGCTCTAATGTCATACTTGTGGTTGAGGTATTTACTCGAGGACGACGGAAAATATTTTCTATACTAAAGGAAAATAAATAACACGCTCGATGTCAATGCTTATTTTTGCGATGGTTTAATTATTATGTGCCTTGACTAGTGGGAACATTGACCTTTGATTTTAATCAAAATAGTAATCTCGAAATAAGGACAAGTCATCACTGATAGAATAAAACATCGGATTTCGAAATGGGTAGGTTTGTCTATTAAATTAGGTCTTTTTTCCATTGTTAAAATCCTCCAAGTAGTGCCTCGTAATCAGGGCCGGTCCTGTGAATTCAAAGGCCCAAGGCAAACTCTTAAAATTGGGCCCCCCACCCCAAGATCAACGTAAATGCAAAATTCAACAGTATATTATGCAACGTATTTCTAATTTAACACTGAAGAGTAGAACAACAAACCCGAAAT
>CAIGRS010226791.1:0-11694 GCA_903798395.1 Fraxinus floribunda | reverse complement strand
TACCCGAAAATTTCGGAACCGAACAGAACCGAACCGAACCGGACCGAACCGACCCACGGACAGCCCTAGATAAAATAAATTAAAGGCTATTTTACTAAACATTATTGACTATAGACTATCTTACCAAATATTATTGTTGATTGGACCTTTTAAGCAAATTTCCCTTTTAATCTCCTATGCTCTGTTTGATACAACCCATTTTCCCTAAGAAATGGTCCCAAGTTTTCCCTTGTTTGATTGCAAATTTTAGCCATGAATTCTTTTCCTTCTGACACCTTCACGCGCTGGATTTCTCACCTTTCATTGAATTTGTTTTCATTAGGTTTGAATGGTTTTTCATTTTCCAACTTTTTTAGGTTCTTTTTTTTTTTTTTAATTTTTTAGTTTTTTTTACAATAGGAAAAAATTCTAAATATAATGGTAAAAGAAAATATCACTTTTATTAACAAATTTCATGAAAAACAAAGTCAAACGAACGATATTCTGTATGATAATTTTTATTATTATTTTTTTTAATTTTTTAATTTTTTTTTGGTAATTGGAACAAATTTTAAACTCAATGGTAGAAACAATTATCACTTTAATGAACAAATTTCATGAAAAACAAAGTCAAACGGATACCAAATTTTCAACATTTTTCAGATGGAAAATTATACTAATAAAACACAATTAATTACAATTTCTAATAAAATAAATTTTAGACAATTTAATTTTCAGTAAAATATTTTCTTTTCATCCATTTTTTACATTTACAATTAAACGGACGTTAAAGATGCTCTAAAATGCAAGCGTCTTGTAATTCCGTTGATCTGAGACGGAGTTCTCTCTTTCCCGTTAAAAACAACCAAAATCAAAACGGAGTTTCTGACGACTCATTATAAAGCGTCGCCCATCAATCTAATCTCCGTTACGTTGCCCATTTCTTCCATTCTTCTTCCCCTTTTTCTATAAAAGAACTTTCGCCTAGGGTTTTTCTCAACCGATTGAATTAAGATTGCGTAGTAAATGGATTGGACTAATGTAACAACGGAGGATCTAATCGATGCATTGCGAGAAGTGGACTGGTCATCGCCGCCGCGGCCGGTCGCCGAATTCTTTTCACGATTTACCATCCCCCGTTCCTACTCCAAATGGAACAGCCGCCTCAAATGTAATATCTATTAGTAAGATCTTCCTACTCCCACTTCTCCTCCTCCTTTGCATATCTCGATACATATATTGTTTCTTTGATTATTAATTTGACATCCCACTAGCTGTTTAATGAATGGGAGAGAAATGAAATACAAGAGAGAAAAGTCTAAGCGTGCTTTTTTTTTTTTTCTCGATATGTACTTTGTTCAAGAGATTACATTTTCAAGTTTCTTTGTGCATTTTCTTATTGTTAATTAGAAAATGAAGTTTTATTTAGAAACACATTTTAAAAGTTATGCAGTATTGAGTTTGGTGTCACTGAATTGTTGGTTCTTTTATTTTATTTTTTGGGTAATGTAAAGTTATTAGAGTTATCTAATGGGAAAATGGAACTATTTTTACTTTGCTGATTTGTAATTTTATTTTCCTTTTGGCAGCTATAGGACCAATTATTTCATAATGATTGTGTTTATTCTTGGTAAGCAAGCTAAAGATAATGACCAGCACTAGTTTTTATGTGACATGTGTGCACTCGCACTCCTGTGTCTATGCATGTATCTAAACTGTGTACATGTGCACATTGAGTTTCAGGGTTGGGATTTATCAGGAAGCCACTTTCTATTGTCGCTGCCCTGTTGACAGCTCTAAGCATAGCTTTTCTGAATGATAGGTATGTTTCTTTTACCAGTGAGCACTATGTCAACGTGCATATGTGCTTTAGTTTGCAATGTTTTGATTGTTGCTATTAGAATATTGCAATTTAGTTGTTCGTTGTTGACTGAACTGCATAAACTTGACTGTTGTTCTTGTCATCCTTTTCATATTGCTCAATTTGTTATACAGCTTTGCAGGTACTTTCAGTGAAAAGGTCACAAGAACTATCAGGCAGTTTTCTCCACATTTAGCTGCCAAAATGAGGCCTCCCCTTATGTAAGCACATTTGTAGATCTGGAATTATAAACCGTTCAATGCTGCTACTGACTTGAATATCTAATTTATTTTAGGCCTGTTATTCGAGGGCGCCCATCTGCCAAAAGAACAGTGCATATTTGTGGACAGCCTCGTTGGGTATTTGTCTTGCTATCTTCAGCAGGTAGGGCAAGACTTTCAGCCATTTTCAGCATCATTGATTTCTCATTTGTGACTTTCGATAGTGTATTTTCTACAGTGAAAGCTTATGGCTTTATTTGTTCTTTCTGCAGTGAGTTTCATTCTCTGGTTCGTCTCATGTGGACTTCTCAGTGTCTTATGGGCATTTGCTATTGGCCTCCTTGGTAATTTTATGATTCTAACTTTGCAAGTTTTTTCCATGGTGTAGATTCATCTCAAACTCCTTTTCTCTCTTGCAGTCACCCTCATTCATGCAAGCTTTAGGACGCCTAACTTGAAAGCTCGTCTGAACACATTCCGTGAGGAATTCCGTGCAGTTTGGCGCAATTATAGTGAGCTGTAGCTTGTCTACTAGTGGGATTCAAAACACATGTCAGTTACCTTGCCTTGATCAGCCTTTATATTGAGTACTGTAACATTGCCTCGATGGCTTTTATTTTCATTTATTTTTATTAATTTATCTTTGATGCTAGAGTAGTCACTATATTATATCTGCAATAGAAGTCCTCCAATTTTTGTGTTTAAGCTGCCACATTTATATGATAACATAAGTTTAGTTGTGCTCTAAGGTACCAGTAAGATCTCTTTCCCGTTATGAAGGATAGAGGATGAGGGGGAAATTTGAAGAACATTGAACCTATTTTAGATTGTTGATTTATGTACTCTCCTTCACCTCCTTGCTCCTAAAAAGATGAATGGAAGTCCTAGAAATTTGGGGAGAAAAATCTCAAATGATAGGAGTTGGATTATAGAAATCTGGGCAAAGTTGACTCTACTATAGAAATTTTTCGTTTTTATGAAAATCTACCTTTAAAACATTAGCTATTCATGTGAGCTAGTTATATTTTAAGAAGGGGTGTTCGTGATCCTGGTTCTAGTGAAAACTGGACTGAATCAAGCACTAGAGGCTATTCATCACAGGGAACCAAAATGTTCCATGTGCAATGATGAAATTGAACCTAATTGGTAGATTTGAACCTTACTAGTACCAGCTAGTACTGGATATGACGTAGGAAGCTTGTAAACAAATATTCGCAATAAGCAATTTATGAAAATTGAGAAGAATTTGAGAGAGAGACCAGAGAAATCGGAGAGAGAAGTAGTTTGTATTCAATAATCAAAGTGTCTTTAAAACAAAGAGGTAACCCTCTATAAAGGAGTTTAAACAATCCTTAGCTATGTAGGAAATTAATCAAAAAGCTAATTTAAATAGGAAACTAAGGAAATAATCTAATGTAACACAAACTAGAATTAAAGAAATTCAAACTAATTTAATTATTTTTTTTTGCTTCGAATATATTTTTAGTGTTACATCATTTCTTCCCTGCTGAAAAGAATTTGACCCTAGCCAATTATAGTCTAGTTAAGCATCCAATAGCTTGGTGTCGGTTATAGAAACTCATATTCATTAAAGTAGCATTACTAAGCGGAAGACCTTTTTGAGGCACTAGAAACTTGCGAAAGCCACCATCCTTTCGAATCAACAACTTGATCCTTGAGACCTTGTCAATGATATCTTGAGGGGGAAATGTGGAAGCAGGAGCTTAAGGGGGTGAGCGAGGAGCTTGACCTACAAAAATAGAATATTGCAAATATCGGAAGCTCGAATTTGCCTCTACAAGGATATAAATATGTTATATTGAAAACTGGACTTTTAAGTGGGTTGTCAAATCAAGTAAATATGCATTAGTTCCAAGCCTTTTAATGATGGGGAAGGGGCCAAGTGATCTAATACAAAGCTTTTTTTGCGGCATATTTTGGAAAACGCTCTGGAGCTAGTCAAATCATGGCATAATTATTAATTACCAACATTAAATTTTGTATGCCTACGAGGCTACGACGTGAATCAACTGCAAATTTGTAGGCAAAGGGACAAGATCAATTGGTTGGCATGTGTCAAACCTAGGACTACCTTGAGTGAGCTATGATCGGTTGACCTATTGACATAATTATTGTATGCAAAACCAACAGTAAGCATTATAAAATTCCAATTTCTCAGTTTATCCCCAACTAAGCAATGAAAGTAAGTTACTAAGGCTGCAGTTAACCATCTCAATTTGACCTTTGTTCTGGGGTGGAAAGTGCCCACACAAATTGATGTAGGAAGCTCGTAAACAAATATTTACAATAATCAATTTATGAAAATTGAGAAGAATGAGAGAGATACAAGATAAATTAGAGAGCAGCAAGTTGTATTCAATAATCGAAGTATGTTTAAAAAAAGGGTTAACCCTCTATTTATAGGCGTTTAAACAACCGTAAGCAACACAGGAAACTAATAAAAATTGTAATCTAAATTGGAAACTAACTAAGAGAATAATCCTAATCTAAGAAAAACTAAAATTAAAGAAATCCTAATTAATTTAATTCCTTTTTCACCTCGAATACACTTTTAGTATTGCATCAGGTTCCTTCCAGTTATTTTTATGTTTTAGAAAAAAAATTGGAAGTGTAAACCATTCTATGAATTTTCATATTTCATGCTTTTTGTTTTAGGTGGCAAATGTGTTGGTAAATTTTAGCTTGTGTTTGAGCCCCATTTTTTAGGAAGAAGTAGTTTTTGAATAGTGATTGATGGGATAATATCTGGTGAAAAAGTGATGAAAATTTTAGATTTGTGTTAGGAAGAAGTAGTTTTTGAATAGTGATTGATGGGATAATGTGTGGTGAAAAAGTGATGAAAAGTTTTAGATTTGTGTGTAATATTATTTTATTTGGAGAATGTGTGGTTGAAAATGAGTACTGTAGAAAAATGAATGGAAAAAAATGAGAAAGAATGGGGCTCAAACACAAGCTTAATACGTATACGTGTAAACCTTGCAAGTTAACTTAAAGGTTGATTAATTGAGATGTTATAAATAAAGTATATCGGAACCAAATTAAATTTGATTGATTGATTCTTTAGCTGAAACCGAGAACCAGACTCTAACCCTTTGCTTACCAGTTCTAAGACCCAAAACCAGTTAAATTTTAATTGGAACTGCACTGAATCTAGTGATCCAGTCTGGTTCAGAAATTCTTTCCATTCTTAATATAAGTATTTAATTGTTAATTTGTTTTTGTGTCTGTTCCTTTTTCATAATATGTATAGTTCTCAATTATTAGAGGTCCTGAAATGGCATGTTATCATCGAGAATACTTGAATGCCATCTTATATTTGTTTTGTGGAATAACATTATGCCTCTCTCTTTAATCTTCACTTGATATCTCACTGGAACTTAAATTTCTTTTTTTCTTTCTATTTTAGCCCATGTTTGTCCCCATTAAATTAAAATTTATTTTTTTGTCTCTTTTTATCAACCGAATATTCTTCAATAAAATAATGTTACACATAAACCTGAAAATAACCACACATTCTCCAAAAAAAAAAACTATTCTTCTCATTATATATTGAAATAATGGAGCCCAAACAGGGGCTTATTGAGTTGCATTTTACACTATGTCAAGAGGACAATCAACTCTCTGCCTAAGCACTTTGTGCCTCGTATTTGTCTGCGAACAGATCTTGTCATCACCCTCTTACGAGGGATGTAATGAAATTTGACCCTATTGCTGTCTTAACATTGTTAACGAGAAGATTAGCATTTGTATTTTACGTCGAACTTCAAGGCTGCGAGAAGTAGCTGTGGAGGGTTGTGATCTGTCATGATTCTGACATTTAAATTTTTTGTGACTGTCTATTCTTATGTAGGGGCCTCATCATTGGGGCTAAGATAATTAATCGTGTATGTCCGACAAAATCTTGTGCATGGGTAACATAATAATGTTCTTCATCAACGGCTGCTCAATTCTCAAGGAACAGGCTACTGTTATTTGCATATTCACTAGCGGGTTGTAAATTTCTTTAATTATTGTTTAAAGGTAATGAACTCTTTCCAGTCACAATGAAGAATGGAAAATCTGTTGGAATTTGTATAGTAGTTAATAGATTTCTTACAAAGAATGTGGGAAATCCACTCTTGGTGTCTATGAGGAGATTTTATGGTTGTGTAAAGGATTACTGTAGTCAATGTTCTTCACAAAATTGTGGGTGGTTCCGATGTTACGAGCTTGCATCATTTTTCGTTTTGCTATGAATAATGGATGGTTTCGACCAATAAGAAACTTCAAGACTCGTGCACATTGTCCAAGTTTGAGCTTCAATTTTTTTTCAAAACATATTTCTCTCTTCTTTTTTAATCACATATTCTTCAATAAAATAATATTACATACAACCCAAAAAAAATTTCTTCATTTTTAATCATACGTTCTCCATTAATTTAATATTTCAAAATGTATTCTACACCAAAAATGGAGCTAAACATGCCTTCATGTTGCGAGGTGGGGAATGCTTGACGCTACAGAAAACTAGATTCTCAATTTGTGATATGGATCTTATTGGTCCCTGCAACAAGGTTTCTTGGCCATGCCTTTTGGTGAAGGTGAAAAGGCACGTTCCTTTTTTGTTGTATAAATTGGTGATGAGAATGTGCAAGCTATATTTTTTAACCTAATGATTGGTTTGACAGATGGTGTCCTCTCGTTCACTTCTCTTTAGGGTGTATATGCTAGAACTGCATGCACCCCACCCCAATCCCCAAAAAAGCAAACAAGATTTGTGTTTGAACCACATTATTTTGAAAAAATGTATTTTGAAAAATAGTAGATTGATGGAGAATGTATGATTGAAAAAGAAGGAAAAGTTGTTGATGTGATGAAAAATATTATTTTATTAAAGAACGTTTGGTTAAAAATGAGTAGAATAATGAGAATGAAGATTTTAATGTGTATCAAACGGGGGCTCATTTCCAAAACCACGAGTTAGAAGGCATCTTTTGGGGTTGGTGATGATGCCACTTATTGAAAGCAGTATAGCATCCAAGTAATTGAAAGCCAACTTTATAAAGCTCCAGCTATTTTGAGATGTAAAAGTTTTGATGCTTCAAAGATAATAAAATGGTAAACTCAGTCCCCAAAAAAGCCAATTAATCACCCATCTATCTTTTGCCTTGTCCTCTGGGACCTCACCTGAACCCCTTCATCTCCTCCTACCTCACTGCTCGTTCCCCACAGCCTCCTCACAAGGCGTGGCCGCCTGGACAGTTTGGTGTAGGGATAGGGGGAGAACTGTTTTCATTTTCAACTAAATGGAAAAGTAGCTATTTTTCAATTTTTGTTTTAATCGAAAATAAATATATAATCGTCTTTTTAACAAATATTGATTTCTTAACAGTCAAGTAACCGAAACCGTTTCTTAGTGATCAAGTTGCTACAAATTTATAAAGTTAGAGACTTCAATGTCAACAAAAGTTAAAAGACAACTTTTTTGTCATTAATGAGTTGAGAATCTTTTGTCCAATTTCTATATGAATATTTTACATAAAATGGGGTGAAGAATAGAATAAAGTGGAAATTCCACGAAAAGAACTGGGGAGCAGTTGATGCGTAAGACATGTAAAAGCTCCTTTAGCTTTTTATAAATGCCTTGTAATTTACTTAGCTTTGGTAGATCTTAAAATTAGATTTTTAAGAAATTTTGATAAAAATCGATCGAATGTGGGGTCAAAAAATTGTGAGTCATATAAAATGTGTGGTTAAAATTAATTGTTAACTTTGACTTATATTTTAATCAGATTTTTTAACGATACCAAACATGGGCTTAATATTGTTTGCATGCAGGTGTTGTGTGGAAATGAAAGAACTAAGCCAGTTGGCAAGTCTAATAAAAAGCCTCTAAGATGACTAGCAAGTATTGAAAAGTTGATCTGGCTATAATTCAGACTACCGAAAGTAAACTTTTACCAGCATTTTATGTGTATACTTTATCCCCACACATACCTATACACAATATATATGTTCTTATTGCAATCACCAAAAAGCATATGAAAACTCGAATTTGGATGATTTTTTAGTGCAAAGATTTTCATCACAGTAGCTGTTTGTTTCACAGGTTGGCACATGTTTTCTTGCCCGCTTTCAAGCTCACCCATGTGAGATACTAATTATCTCCAAACTTAATTCCCTCTCTGAATTTTCATAGAAACAACCAACAACCTGATTACACCAATCTAATGAATTTACGTGGAAATGAGTTTTAATCTGTCGGAAGGTACTGAACCGAGGAGAGGAGAAAAGATGGGATATTACTTGAGTTGGGCACAAGCTTTGGCCTCCGCATGTGGCTTCATGCTATTGATAGGTCTAGCATGCTGTTGTCTTAGTGCCAGAACCCGGCCTCATGGAGACAAGAGCAGTGGCTGTGATGGTTGTGGTTGTGATGGTGGTTATGTGGGTGTGTAAACTGTCATCCTGAATATACACTCATCCCAACAATGATTTTTATGTGCTGGTAGCTTTCTTTATCATTTAATTTTTCTGAAGTTTTTAAGCATTTGGACTCTGTACATTACATTTTAAGTAATTGTGCCTGGACGAGGCACAAGATTTGGAATTCTCTTGCCAGCAGCATGTATAGGGAATTTGAGTTTGATTCTTGCTGTTCATAGATATATTCATGAATATATAGACACAAGATTGTATTTAAAGAATTTATTGATTTGCTGTATTGAGTAGAGAACTTACTTCTTTTTGCGATCAGAATACTATACGCTCTGGAAAGGTTGAACCCCGTATACATATAACACTGATGCCACACGAATACGGGTGAAAATCCCAATTTTTTTTTGGAATTAGTTCTTTCTAAATTCTGGTATTATGGGTGGTTCAGGTGTGCTTGAAGTCTTATGTAATGGATGCCAATAAGATGTCTTGGTGATCTAAGTTAACTGCTTATTAAGGTGAGACAGACCGGCAATCAGAAGGTAGAGCCTTGAATTGGGTTGATAAGAAATTAACAAAAAACTACGGGAATAAAATATGGTAGAATCCTACTACAGAATATGAGAATAATGCCATCATACTGCAAAACTGGTGTAAGAAAGATGCAGTGGTCTAAACCATTACCAATACGTCAAAATAATTATACGAAGATCAACAATAGATGAATAGAATGCTACTAAAAAAAATCATTTAAGAAAATAGCACAAAAATAATTCATTTTTCTTTTGTAATCTATTTAATTTTTAGCTTCTGAAGGTACTCCATGATATCTTATTCAACACGTTGACTCATTTTGATTTCTTTCCACTCCTTCCAATCCCATTGTTGCAATTAATCAGAAAATCTCAAGATTATTAGCTGAGAAATACTTCAAAACTTGGGCAGAACTTTTCCCACATATCATATCATATACCTAGAAATTTCAGAATTGGGTCCAATGACAACCTGGAAGATTGAGCTGGTTGTATAGTTTGACAGGTTTATGTGCCAAAGCAACGGTCTCCTGCATCTCCGAGTCCAGGTAATATAAACCTGAAATGACCCAAAACTCAGGAAGTGAGAACAGTATTCGCATTTCTGCCAATAGGTGAGCTCCATATATGAATTTAACATTACCCTTTGTCATTAACAGTCGGGTCAAGAATTCCAGCATACACATGAAGCCTGGTAAATAAGAAAAAGAGAAATTATTAAAACCTAAGTGCAAAATATTAAATTTCCAAAAATTTGATTGGAGATATTATTACCCAGGAAACTTCTCACTGAGCTTTTGAAGGGCAGGAGGAGCAGCAACAGCAGATATCTGAAACCAAGCAGTTTATGCAGCAAGTATTATGTTGCACATAGATGCAAAAGATACATGCAAAACAGATCCCACTCAGCTTCACCAGGCAAGCTTGGCACTTGGCCGCAAGAATGCCCAGAAGAGAATGTACATGCTTTAAAGAATGGAAAAAATAAGAGTTTTAGTATCCTGACCACTTTGATTTGCTTATTATCAATGCCGCGCTCCTTTATCAGTTCAAGGGCTGCAATGACTGTGCCACCTAAAAATTGCATTTACAAAGAAATAAATAATTTCAAGCCTGATACAGATAATAGATTTGAAACAACATATTAGCAAAGTGCAAATAATTCCTCACAGAAACAGCAGATTAAAAACACCACTATCAATCCTAGTTAAGAAATCAAGTGCATCCAGGGGTTCAAACTTTCATTCAGTTCTAGTTTAAAAAATGGAAATATATGCCAGTATCTCTTATGTATTGCCATGTTATGGAATTGAATTTTAATATGATCCCAAAATTAAAAATTGAGAGTTTTGAGGGTCTATTCATCCAGCCAAGTTGAGTCCAGACACCAATGGCTAAGAAAAAAATGGTGCTTGAAGCTATATTTCTGGCCTAGAACTTCAAATATATGTGGAGGGAGCACTTTGATAGGAACCTGTTCTGCAGTAGCTAAATCTCTTCCTCGCCTGGATGATTGCTACTGGAATTGGATCACTGATTATTGCATTGAAATGAAAAGGAACTGAAATGACAATTTCCAGGCAATTAGAGAGGCCGGATCTCTTCCCTTGACTCAACAAACTACTCAATGAATCCCCCCCNCCCCCCCCCCCCCCCCCCCCAATATCTGCCCTTATTACATTTATAGGCATTCTATTATATTTTTATTACCCTTTTACCCTTCCCTTGACTGAGTGGAACACTCTAGAAAAGTTGATGACTTGGCTGCCTCAATATTGTTTGTATCCTTGCAATCTAATTGGATATCTATCATTACCCGCCATCCCGAAATCCACCTTGTCCTAAAGGTGGGGGTGTGGTTCAACTTCAAAATTCGGAATTTCATATAGCTGAACCATTTTTTGAGTAAGCTTGTTGCAGCCATTAACCCGTATAGTCAATAGACCACCTACAAGTAGAATGTTATCCATGCAAATTCCATAACCAATTGGAACCACTGAAGGAACTCCCAAAGTTTGAGTCTGATTTGAACTGTATGCGTTAATCTTATTCCTAGCTGGGTTGTAATTTGCTTGGGCCAGATTCATGAATTCATTTCTATCTTTCCTCCTTAGGGACAACTCCAAAATATGGCCCAAACCTTGAGGCTTTAACACCTTGACCTCAGCACATATCATGGAATTCAACCCATTAACAAAATTACACCTCGCCAAAGCTTCTCCATTCAAACAAACTGCGATTGCCTTTCAATTCGAGAACTGATTAATATTGAAGTACCTCTCCGCCCTAAAAATCCACCCATTGGGATCCTCTCCGTTGAGACCCGGCACTTCCGGCTTCTATTCTCAGATTTCCACAGTTCCTCATGGCAGTTTCTGTTCTTTGTATTAACTCCAAGTCTCCGACATCATCAGATTTTGTTGGAATTTCAGAGACAAGGGTGGGATCGGGTGTAGCCAACTCTTTTTCCTTCCTGCGACAGTTGTCTGTACTAGCCTATGTTGCTCGGACTCGGGTGCAGGTGTCGGATACGGGTACATATCTAGGAGTCGAATCCTTCTCATTTTAAAAATTAAGATAGGGGATACGGTTAAAAAGGATCCGAATTTTGGATACGGGTACAGGGGTACGTCTTACAAAATATTTTTTTAAAAAAAATGAC
>CAIGRS010226731.1:0-10052 GCA_903798395.1 Fraxinus floribunda | reverse complement strand
TATTTAATAAATATTTTTAATTAATTAAATCAATACTTGATTTTTGAATTTTCAAACTATTTATCTTACTTTTGAATTGAGGTAAAGAATATACCTTAGATATGAATTTTTCCCTTAAAAAAATCGAACTGTCCAACCTAATTAGAAAGCCCTTCATTTAAGGAAATAAGAAACCATAACCAAGTGAAGAAGATGACATTCACCCTCGCGAAGAAGAAGCCGCTTCACCCATCAAGTAACTGTGCCACCTACTCGAACCATGGGTGAAGAAAGTAAATCGATAGGAATAAAGAGCTTGCCGAGTTTTTTTCTTCACAAGCTTGCAAAACTAAGGTTAATCTATATTTTAATGGTTTTAAACTTGTTTGTGAATATAATTCTTTATAGGGAATGCTTTGTATAAAACTTAAGTAGTTTCAAAGGTTATTTTGTATGGGCATATCTATTTGATAAATTAGTCATGTAATTGAAGAAGAAAAAGATTCACCTTCCCTTCCTCTTGGTTTTCTATTTTACTCCCTTTGTGCTTCTTACCAAACCCTTTGCTCATATGAGATACGGACATGTCCACCAGTTGACTCAAGTTGTTAGATACTAAAACTTGAATTTGCATCGGCGGATAGAAGATAGTTGAGTTATATGTTGTATCTCTTGCTGTGCAAAACCTTATCTTCCCTCATATTCATTATATTTTCAGTATCTAAATCCGTTTGGGTTGTCATCAACAATATATTCCTCATATCCTTTCTGTGTAGTATCTACTGAGTATCTTATTCTTTTATTGGCCAAGTTGAGAGTCAATCAACTAACGGGTATGATGTTCGCTACAAACTACAAGTGTTCGAGTCACGTTTTGGTAAAAAATTAGATGTTCTGAGTACGAATTGTCGACCCTTCTAGGATTGTTTACTTTTGATTACACAACTCTAATCAATTTAATTCTAATAATGAAAGATACACAGTTAAGATTTTGATATGAAAATAAGGAGAAATAACTAAAACTCTACAAAATAAGAACATATAAAAACTTGTAAAGTTCGGAGAAAAATATGGTTGGGACTCAAGATTTCGTTTAACCGTCGCTTAATTAGTTCTCCACAAGCAAATTAACAAATTACTTATTAGCGATATTAGATTTAATTTTTCAATTTTAGCTAATTACATCTCTCGATTCTCGAATGAAATTAACTTTAATTGAATGATTTAACATATTATGTCTATATATTGATTAAAATCAAACAACCGCATTCAATTTGTGTGAAAATAGTTTAATGGACCACCTAGGGTTAATGTATATCTCTATCTCTACAAGAACCTAGGGCATTTACTCCGTGATCTAAAATGCACAAGAGTTTCTCAATAATCGCACAAATCACTTAACACAAACACTTATTGGCTAAATAAATAAATAGCATGGAAATCAATAGTAAATACACGTGAAAATAAGTATTTTAACATTAAAGAGCAAATATTGAAATCAATTAAAGTTAGGACAAACTACGACAATAAATCCCAGCACAAATAATTTAGCATATGTTATACAAATGATAAAAAAAATAAAATATTTTATACAATACATCACAATTAGAAGACAATAATGAAGAAAATACAAGATTAAAGATAAAATCATTTTGGTTGGATTTTTGAAGATAGTAATGGCTTGATCTTGATTTCTCCAAATGTCTCTCAAACTTCTTAATTGCTTCTCCTTTTGCTCTAAGTTTTTGTCCCAGAATTACAATAAAATACAAGTCCCAGAATTACAATAAAATACAAAGAAAAAGAAAAGAAAATAAGAGAAGAAAAAGAAAACTGAAAAAGGAAGAAGAACGCAAAAACAATGTGGTTGCCACGTTTTTTCACTTAAAAAACCTAGAAAACTTGCCCATAGATTGTAGCAAAAGCCCAGGATTTTGGAATAAAAATGCAAGACGGTCCCAGCCTTTCAAAGCTAAAGTTCTTTTCCATTTTGCGGCTCAAGTCCTCCAATATTTGAATGCCAAGTACATCAACTTAAATCTTGTACAATTTGTTCCTCAAATTTTGAACTTTCTTTCAATTATTTCCTCCATAAATTGCAATCCCAGGTCGTTCCACTTTATGACTTGTTCACTTTAGTCCCCACTTCAAGATTTTGCATATACTTCATTTTTCCCCATTTTGCCTTGTTTCTATTTCCTTCAGTGATTTTAACTTGCAAAAGCAATTATTATCCAACTGTGAGTAGAATTTCATCAATTTCATCAATAGTAGCTTGAATTAAGTGGCTAATAAGTGTGTAAAAATATCCTTATCAAACCCTCGCAAACTTAAATTTTACTCGTCCCAAGCAAAACTATCCACAAACACAACCAAATAATGCATGACAAAGATTAACAACATTAGATAACTTGCCACCATATCCCAGAGTGTAAAATTGTACAATCAATTCACAAATATGGAAAAAGTAATTCTAGCAAATACCATTTAAACTTATCCAATGTTCAATCCGTGTATGTGTGTGCATAGCAAATTCAATCATCATCTAAATTAAAAAAAAAAGTCGTCAAGATAGAAAGAATTTCAAATTGACTCCAACCCGACCCTTTGTAGTTAAATATTTCTTTTCCCACTCGTGAGATTCACTCTTTAAATATATATTTACTTTCTTTTTCCGAGTGTAAATCTAAAAGTTGTCTTCAATCACTCTTTTCTTTTCCCGCTCTTGTGCGGTTGGGCCTAATCGGCTATTTCAACATATAATCATGTGATGATTCTCTACTAATGAGTGCTTCAACATTTAAACTTATATTAAGTAATTCAAACCTACTTGTTATTTAACCCCAAACACCAAATATAATTGCATAAAATCAATTTTTTTTCAATTAAAGCTCATAATTGACCACCCTTAAGTTTTCTTCTTGACCCATATAGCAAGTTTTAGGTCGATAACTCCGCGATTTTTTTAGACCAAAGGGTATCAGATTTCGCAATATCCCTACGGACTTAATAGCTCGAGTCAAAAAGACTACAGAGCGAGGCAAGAATTCAACAAGTGCAATGTCCTTTTAAGTACAACATAATGTGTAAGGCTTAGATGCGTGGGTTGGGTTTTTACTCAACCCACACCCAGCCGAACATGTTCGGTTTGTAGTTCACATTTTGGTCATGATCCTAAACGATGACAACAAGAGAATATTGTATTAACTAGGGTATTAAGGTATATTATCATTAATCAATATAAACAATTAAGGCATGAGTTCTTAAAATTGAACACAGTAATAACTAAAAACCGAGCATTGCATTGGCATAAAGATGTCAAAAGTTCCACACGATATTACACACAATAAAATATATAAAAAAAATTGCATAACACCAGACTTCAAAATTCACCACAACCAACAAGAGACATAACAAGAGGAAACATAATAAAAATAATTGTTGGCACTTGGCATCCACAAAAGACCAAAAACAAAAGCAAATTTTACAATCATCCAGAGAAATTAAAACTGCATCCAAATTCTATAATAGTTAATGTGAAGCAATGAAGCTGTTGACAGAAACATAAGTAGAGAAATGAAGGTTGTTGGCATTGGCAGAACTGAAACTAGGGGAGTGGATGGACGTTACACTTCATAATTAGAAGTGTCAAATGAGCAAAATTGAAGCATCAAAGAATTTTTGAAATTGTAAACTAATAAAAAATATAGCTAGAAAAGAGTAAAACAAACTAATCACTTAACGTTGGGCCTTGATCATCTTTAGTTACATTAGAATACATTGATTCTAAAAGTTCTACAAAAAAAGATAGTGATTAGGTTGAAAACAAATAATTTAAAATAACTCAAAACAATACGTTTGCGGAATATTATAAATACTACCTTCATCCAATTGGTTATAGTGCTCAACATCTTCCATGCAAAAACTTTCCATGCAAAAACCATCCAAGTTCGGAGAAGATTTCAACCAATTTTGAGTGCATGCTAAGACCTCCACCATTTTAGAATTTAGAGAACTACGAAAAGGATCAAGGATCCTTCCTCAAGTACTAAATGTACTTTTTGAAGCAATGGTTGAAACTTGAATTGCCAACACATCCTTAACCAACTTGGACAAAACACTATACTTATTTTTGTTAACCTTCCACCAATCGAGAACATCAAAGTCCTTGTTCTCTTTCCTTTCACAACCATCCAATAAGTATATTTCCACATCATTTTTTATCACAACTCAATCTTTTACTGCCTGTTTTTCCATAAACCTAGAAAGACAAGCATCACTCAAAGAAGAACTACCTTTATTTGAATTGAAAGAACTTAAAGAATCCTCTCTTAATACTTTGCTACTTCCACAAACACCTTCACAATTCACATACCATTCATAAATATCCATCAAATTAGTTTTCAAAGACTTCATCATGCAACTAACAACTTCTCCGTCCAAGTATAAATCACTAAACAATATTCAACATAATCCATTTTGTATCTTGGATCAAGGATAGTAGCAATAAAAAACAACTGATAGAAATTTTCCATTTTACCCCAATACTTGTCAAACTTCTTTTTTATGTTAGTTGCCATTTCACCCAACAATAAATTGCCACTTAATCTCCATTCATCCTATTCGATGACAAGATTACATATTTCATGAAGATAAGCACAAATACTAACATGCAATGACGCACTAAAAGTCAAGGTCACATTGAAGAAATTTTTAAGAAACTTGACAAACAGGGATGCATTTTCCCAATCTAAACTTGAGGGAGGTCCGCTCCTCCTTCTACCACCATCGTCCTCTCTAAAGTAATGCAAATAATGTGCATTGTCGTCACCTAACCTTTCAAAAGCTTTTTCAAACTTCAATGACGTGTCCAATATCAAATAGGTAGAATTCCACCTAGTTGGAACATCTAGAAAAACTATGGACTTGCAATCAATCCTCTCTTGCCTCCCACACTCCTTCAATTTCTCATATCTACCATGAGAAGATTTAACATATTTGATTGCATTGTGAATATTCACAATAGAGTCGTGTGCTTCTCTCAAACCCTCGCAAACAATAAAATTGATAATATATGCACAACACTTCAATTGCAAATATCTTCCATCTATAACACACTCGTTTCTACCCTAACCAATGACCTTCCTTCTAAGATAAGAAATCATTGTGTCATTGGAGCTTGCATTATCAGCAGTGACTAGGGGTGGGCAAAACCTAAACCAACTCGACTAAACTGACTGAACCGATCGGTTTGGGTCGGTTTTTTGAATTATTTGGGCGGGTTTCGGGTCGGGTCATGGGTTAGCGACCCAAACCCGATAGAACCCAACTCGACTCGAAACCCAAAAAAAACTGTAAGAACAAAACCCTAAAGTCTAACACAACCCTCTTCTCATCTCTCTCCGTCTCTTGCTCTGTTGCTCAGATCTGCTTTCTCGCCACATATCCTAACCCTCGTCCACCCATCAACCAACGAACCACATATTCGACACCATCGATTGAGGCTTGAACTTGAACCACAGATTAGGGACCACCCATCAACCAACGAACCTCAAGCCGTTGCAAGACGGCTGTGAAAATGGGTCTTTCGCTCTTCCGCCGAGGCTTCAATTCCTCCAAATGGTAATTAGTTTCTTTTATTTTTGTCATTTCAAAATCTGAAGTTGTTGTTGGATGAATTTGTTGATTATTTTGAATGGTCTGTGCTTTTTGCTTAAATTAGAAGTTGAATGGGATTAGGAGTTGATTCTTCACATGAAAGTTAATTAATTTGGCTATGGTTTTTTGAAAGAAGCGCCTTCGTGATCATGCCGGATTTTTGATATAGGTCCCATAATTATTTAAATTGAAATGTTGGTCGTTTGTCGAATCTAACTTGTTATTGGATGGTTTTTGCATGGAAGATGTTGATCAGAAAGTGCATTTAGTACTGGAGGAAGGATACTTGATCCTTTCCGTAGTTCCTTAAGTACTAGGATAATCGAGGTCTTAGTATGCACCTAAAATTGGTTGAAAGCTTCTCCGAACATGGATGGTTTTTGCATGGAAGATGTTGAGCATTAAAAATTTGAATGATTTTAATTTTTATGCAATAAGATTATCTCAAACCGACCAATCCAACCCAACCCAACCGACATATAATTGGGTTGGGTTTCAACATTTACATGGGTTGGATTGGGTTTCAAACAAACTGACAATGTTGGGTTAGGGCAAAAACCGACCTAACCCAACCCAAAAAAAATTTCAATTTCCCTAATCATGCAAATAAGTCTTTATCATTTTTCGAGTCATTTCTCCCTTATGATTTGGAAAAACTCAAAAACTTAAAATATGCTTTATTAAATGTCCAATCAGAATCAATAAAGTGGGAAGTAAGAGACATATAATTAACATTTTGAATAGATGTTCAACTGTCCGTTCTGAGGAAAATCCTTTGATGATAAAATGAAAACAATCTCTCACTTTCAACTTTTCCTCCAAATATAACTGATAAATGTTTCTAACGAGAGTCCTACGAGACGGAGCTTGGAATTGAGGACATGTAACACTACAAAATAGTCTAAAATCACGAGCTTCAACAAATCTAAACGATAATTCATCTAGGCTACATCTCAGTACAAGGAACCCTACACTTTTCCTTACTCCGGCCAACAGCTATAAGACTACTCCCACCACCATTGTTTTTCTAGAAAGACAAGATCTTTTGCTTCTTATCTTGCAATCTACCAGGGTACTTCTTACAATTAAGTGGCTAATAAGTTTGTAAAAACACACTTATCATACGACCCTAAGTTATTCTTCAAATCTTCCTTTGGTTCTTTGTATTCTATACAATCGAGGTTGGAGTCTTCCTTTTTGTTGGACTTGTCTTGTAACAATCATCTATACTTTAGTACTCAAAAAACAATGTTGTGTATTTCTATTTATGAAGATGTGGATTTATGTTCATGAAGACACATCCTTAAACTAGGTTGACGTTTTCAATTTGCTCATTATACTTTAAGATATCGAGTTTTGGCCACTAAACTTCTCAAAGTGTTGGACATGCAGAAGAAAATCAACCATTCACTAGATGTATTATAAGATTTAGCTGAAACATTAGTTAATGCTTCTTTATATTTGTCACTTTTTTGAATTTTTGACACTTTTTTTATTTTTTAGTTTTATCACTTCTTAAATCTATGTCATTTCCAACTTATAGGTTCTAAAAGAAAGTTATTTTCTAGGTTTAGTAGAAGTGAAACATAATCGTAAAGTAACAACATATAAAGAAAATCAATCAAACTCCTAGATCAATTTTTAAGGTTTGATTGGTGTTGGTCATTTTTTTAGAATGTCATTTTTTTTTATTTTTTGAATTTCTCACTTTCAACTTAAAACATAATCACATAGAGACGACAAGTATAAGAAAATCAACAATACTTATTCTAAGGTTTTGATTGGTGTTAAATATTATTTTTGAATGTTTGCACTTTTTTGAATTTCCATCTTTTTTTTCTTTTTCTTTTTTTGAATTGCTTCCATATTTTAATGTCAAATCTTCTTAGAAGAAGTGTAATCCTAGTCAATTAAGTCACCAATTTAGTCAAGTGACATTTGATTAGTCAAGAATCTAACATGTGTAGTTAAATCTTGTTTGTTTTACCTAATCAAAGACTTGCGACACTTAAGTCTTATATTACCTAATCCACTACAATTATAACATATGAGAATAAATTTTGGAGCAATCTTAAGTTTCAAATTTTGAACCTTAGTTGAATAAAACATGTTGAAATTTATTTCAATCCACACAAAATCCGGGCTCAGTTAATCAAGAATCGACCACCACAAAGGCAAACCAAATCACCAAACCAACACTTTCCCTCTTAACCGGTTGCTCCAATGAAAGTAGCCCACAAAGGACTTAGGGATAGAGAGAAATTGAGGCTTAAAATGTGTTAACCACAAAGGAAATAGAAGAACAGTTCGCCCAAAGGAGGACACAAAGCCGGAAGCACAAAGCAAAGAGAAAATGACTGAACTGTTTTCTCAAGAAACACATAGCTGCACTCTTAATTTCTCCATGCACTTTCAACAGTAATAGGCAAGCACTTAAATAGATTAGGAATAGGTATGGGTTTTAGGTCAAATAATAGGGTCCAATAACAAATGAGGTAAGTGGGCTAACAACCTTAAAACCTTCCAAGTATTTGGGTTGAGCCATGAGCATCACTAATATAATTAGGCTGCTTCAAATGGCTC
Source organism: Fraxinus floribunda (assembly GCA_903798395.1). Classification (NCBI taxonomy): domain Eukaryota; kingdom Viridiplantae; phylum Streptophyta; class Magnoliopsida; order Lamiales; family Oleaceae; genus Fraxinus; species Fraxinus floribunda. The sequence continues at coordinate 1,832 of CAIGRS010226731.1, read as the reverse complement.
AAGTGGATTACGTGATAAGTTTGGTCAATTGTGGTGTCGAAACATTTCACTTCAATCATCGACCAAGGCCTATGAAGTCTAATCCAAACTAAAACTGATTTAATATCATAGCCCGAGATTTTATTGGGTATCAAAACCCAACAAATCTCCACATTGATTCTCAATAAATCTACAAGCAACCAAACACACAGCATATACTTGTGTAATCAAGGTAACCAATAAAAAATTGGAATCACAGACCTTACCTCGTGTTTCGAACCTGAAACACATACTATACATACTCCATATACTCACCAGAGCTAAGGTCAATAGATTAACACCAAGTCAATCAACAGGCCAACACATATGCAACAAATGCATAAATGACCTCACGAAGAAGATCTTACCACACTTATCATATCCCATTCCGTGTTGTTCACTGCTCGAGAACACATATCTCAACTTATCGCCCATCATACTCACTAGACTAATCACTCAACTCATGTCTAACTAGTACGTCTCTATAGATCCTAAGTTCTCGGGATAATCCTCTATAACCACATCACTTCTCCAAACCTAAGTGGATAATGGGTCTCTACCTAACAGAAGTGATAGAAGTGCCTCACTCACACTCCACCTAATCAGGGTCTTTTACATATAAATGATTCCAACATTTGATCACCTCTTCAAAATGATCCAAATATCACACTCCACATCCAATGGTACAAACCACCAATGTACCCTTAGGCATCTGTACTCTATCTTATCAAAAGACATACAACACACTACTAATGCATCCCAAACCCAATATGTATGCAAACAATTACATAAAGTAATAAGATCGCTCCAATTCATGCCAATGCACATATCAAATACATTAAAATGTACATATAATCATGCAACCGAATTAAGCAATCACACACATGCAGAAATGATTACACGTAGATTCATATGCAGTAACTAGGTTTACACTCAATAAACCTCACTATGGTCATCACTCGACCCTATAACCATATTCATCTCACCTCTCATCTTACCATTCTGCTTATCCTTTTTGTTCTTGGAACAGTCCCTAATGAAGTGCCCAAACTTACTACAACTGTAACACCGTCTACCACTAGACTTGTCCCATCTATTGCTCTACTTCTTACCACCCTCATCACTCGAGTCACTACTCGAATCATTACTGTCTTGAGCTTTCCTGAAATTCATTTTCTTAAACTTCATTCTACTCCTCATCATATGCAACTCACCACTTATTTTATCATCTTTTTCAGCCTTAATCTCCATTTCCTTACTCTTAAGGAAATCTATGACAATCTCGGGGGTTAAGATGTCACAACCATACTTAATTGCATTATTAACCTCTCTGTATAATCAGACATGGAATTAAGCAAAATAATAACTTTATACATTTCAGACACATTTTCTCCATAATTAACAATATCTTGAACAAATTTGTTAAAAATATCCAGATTGTCATCAAGATCCTTTGAAAAATTCGTTCTAAAGTTGAAAAATCTTTCAAGCAAGTACAACTTATTTGGAGTAGACTTAAGCAAATACAGACCTTCCAATTTTTTCGAAAGTTCTTTAGTGTTTATCAGTTTACCCACTTTTCTCAAAACTGCGTCAACCAAGTTTAAAATGATAGAGGTATAAGCAAGCCCATCAACTTCTTTTTTTTTTTTCTTTTGAAAAACCAGTGGAAATATTGTCATCAATAGCTTTTGAAACATTTTGTTGAACCAAAATACCTCATTTTTGTTGCCAAATAGAAAAATCATATATTCCATTAAAATTTTCCAAATCAAAATTGTGCATTGTCATTTTCAAAACAAGAAATACAAAGT
>CAIGRS010226712.1:0-12198 GCA_903798395.1 Fraxinus floribunda | reverse complement strand
GTGCCTCTTTTATTTGTTAGGGATAATTGTGACGTTGGGAAAAGTACATTCTGAATATCAAATGTACTCAAATTTGGATGTTACCACTATAATTAAAGTACTATTTTCTAATTTAATTTGAACGAAAGTATTGTTACTGCGAATGGAATTTATCCAAAAATAATTCTTTCTATCACTTTGAAAAGACTTAACAAATTGTTTTTATGATTTTTATCTACACATTTCGAAAAACTCACAAGTACTATCTATATTTTCACTGTTTATTTCTATCTACTTATAATTAAACAATTTATAAACCCTTCCCAAACTCGTCAAAGCCAACAATCCTGATACCTAATTGGAGTAAGCTTCGAAAGTCAACAGTGAATCTACATAGCTGAGCTATCGAATTCTATAACACGTTACTATTTCTATTATAGAATTATCTTCAGTACTCGACGAATATGCACATCCAATTTCAGGAATTTCTCGTTGGTGGGCCCTCTCCACAATGTCCCATGTATTTTATTTATAAACAATTTTTATACCTCAATCAAACCGCCGCTTGATCCCTGGCGAATATTCATTTGATAAAAATTTGTAACTACAGTACTTGCTGGCTACTTGAATCAATTTAGGGTCGTTTGAGTGGTAGGGTGAAAAATTNTTTATAAACAATTTTTATACCTCAATCAAACCGCCGCTTGATCCCTGGCGAATATTCATTTGATAAAAATTTGTAACTACAGTACTTGCTGGCTACTTGAATCAATTTAGGGTCGTTTGAGTGGTAGGGTGAAAAATTGATGGAAAGAAAATGAATTCTAGGAAAAATAATTGTCTAAAACTTATTTTTCAAGGAATTGTTAAATAAGTGTGTTTGATTGGTATAATTTTTCACCCATAAAATTTTAAAATTTTGGATCTTTTTGTTCACGTTTGGCTTTATTTTACCTGAAAATTGTTAATTAAAGTAAATTTTCTTTTTTATAATTAATTACGAAATTTGTTACCATTGCCAAAAAAAATTTTTTTCTTGAAAACTATTTTTTCATCAAAATTTAGTATTCGTTTGACTTCGTTTTATATGAAATTATCCATTAAAATATTTTTTTTTACAATTAGTTATGAAATTTGTTACCATTGTCAAAAAAAATAAAAGAAAAAGAAATGAAGGCCGAAACTGGAACTCAAATTCCCACCTCCTATAAAGAAGGAAAAATGGGTGGGTGGAAAAAAAAAAAAATTCATGGTAAATTTAACCTATCAAACAATTTTGCTAAAATTCTACTTTTCAAGAAAAGAGCGATGAATACTTTGAATTTTACAAAATGTGAAGTTGTTTTGAGTCAGAAAAGTAAAATTTTAGGCATGATAATAATAATAATAATAAAACCCAAAGAAAGGCACTATACATAGATGTTTCATTTAAGCCTGCTTAATAACGCACCTCGACACATTGAACATTGGAAAAATGTAAGTGGGTGTTTGGCCCCAATTTTTTAGGAAGAATTAGTTTTTGAATAGTGATTGATGAGAGAATGTATGGTGGAAAAGTGATGTAAAGCTTTAGATTTGTGTGTAATATTATTTTATTTGGAGAATGTGTGGTTGAAAATGAATACCGCACAAAAATGAATGGAAAAAAGGAGAAAGAATGGAGCTCAAACATGGGCTAAATTCTACCCGACTACGGTGGAATTTTTTTTTTTTTTATTAGTTTCAAGGGCCTTATCCTTTTGACAACCATTATTATATTCGGACATAATATAAACAAGACAAGAAGTCCGATTCTTAAGAAATTGAGTTTTCTACGCTGTTTTATCTATTTATTAAGTTTATTGTTAAATCTTTCTATACATAAAAAGTGTCTATCTAACGGAATTTCTTGGTTTAACGGAAAAACTAACGGAATTTCTTGATTTAACGGAAAAACTAACGGAATTCCTTGTTTTAACGGAAAATCTTTTTTCATCACCCTTACTTTCAAAATTATAATTAAATAATAATAAAAATAAATTAGTTTTTGACAATTCTTTCAAACAAAAATATCTTGGAGTTTTCAAGGGCCTTATCCTTTTGACAACCATTATTATATTCGGACATAATATAAACAAGACAAGAAGTCCGATTCTTAAGAAATTGAGTTTTCTACGCTGTTTTATCTATTTATTAAGTTTATTGTTAAATATATTAAAACGTAAGTAGTGCTTTTTGTCAAGTCGTATATTTTGCGCTAAAATTGAGTATAAGAGACGATTGAATCAATACTTATATATATTAACCAACGTTTTGATCACACATTTTATAATGATTACTCATTATTATTTGCATATTTCGTGGAACTCGTTACTATTCATCTTTATTTTATGGAACTCACTACATTTCTTTTTTTTAAGTCATTAACGAATGACATTTGGTGTGCACGTATAAGAATATTCATACCTGAATCTCATTAAACTATGAGCGATGCTTATTTATAGGACCATACTATAGATTCTATTAATACTCTTTTTTAATATATCACAATGTGTAATTATTTATCAATTATATAAACATTACATCATTAGTTATTTAATTAACCAAAAAAAATTATCTATAAACTAGGCAAACGTGCATTGCACGTTGCTTAAATCTAGTATATTAAAACGTATGTAGTGCTTTTTGTCAAGTCGTATATTTTGCGCTAAAATTGAGTATAAGAGACTATTGAATCAATACTTATATATATTAACCAACATTTGGATCACACATTTTATAATGATTATTCATTATTATTTGCATATTTCGTGGAACTCGTTACTATTCATCTTTATTTTATGGAACTCACTACATTTCTTTTTTTTTAAATCATTAACGAATGACATTTGGTGTGCACGTACAAGAATATTCATACCTGAATCTCATTGATTAATTTATTAACTAAAAATAAACCTTTGAATATTCATGTATCGACCAATAATCATTCAGGGTTTATTTCGATGCAAAATTTCCAGCTAAGTAGCCACCCGGTAATCGATAATTTTTAAGAAATTACACGCCAAACCAATTAGGATCATCCAAAATTACAATCAAATACCCATCAATCGTCCCCATTTCGCATCCACCCCCCTTTGCAAACACCAGAATTTTTTTTGCATACCTGATGTTATCAAGAGCTTTCACGAAACCGAGGAGGAGCCCTCGGGATGGCGAAACCAGTCTCCGATCTGCATCCATATTACATGAATACGAAGATTTCATTTTCGGATTCATGGACGATATTCCGGTAATTTCGTTCCACGAATCTGAGAATAAAACGAACAAAAGTTGTGATTGTACATCGGAGTCTCAAATGACGCTCCGGCTGGTTTTGAGGGCATCTGTGGGGGTGATGGGGGAGAGCCGATTGGGGATAACTGAAAAAGTGGTGCTTTTGGGGGGAAATATTTGTGCACTGAAAAGGTTTAGGAAGGTTAGTGTTAGGAGAAGTGAATTTGGGAGAAGGATTCAGAAACTGGCTCAAGTAGGGAATCAGTGTGAATTTCTTGTGCCTATCAATGCTTATTTGTTTGCAAAGAGGATCAAGTTTGTGCTTTATGATTATTATCCCATGGGAAGCCTGGCTGATTTGCTTTATGGTTTGTTAATTTCTTATTTAAATTTCAACAATACTTAGTGTTAATTCAATCCACTAAATTATTCGCATAAAGCATCACTATTCATGATATATTAGAGTCCAGAATATTAACATCTTACTATAACTATGAGGCATCAAAAGCCCACTAAAATATTTGACAAAATTTCAGTGGGGACAATGAAGCAACTTTTCAATTTTGACTTCTTGTGGATTATTGGTTTTCCTATATATAATTGAATTTCCCTATGTCTTCTTCATCAATGTCTGACATTTCCCAGGTGCAAGAGAAGAAGGCCAAACTGCTTTGGATTGGAAGCAACGCCTCAGGATTATCCAAAGCATTGCTAAAGCAATTCAATTCATCCATTCGCTGCACCCTCCAAAAGACAAACACTTGCAAATTAGTGTCCATGGCAACATCAAAGTCTCCAATATCATGATCAACATTGACTTCACCGCCCATCTGTCTGATTACGGCTTTGCACAACTGGCTGAGCTGATGGAATTTAACGACACCGGCCAGGTTTCACCGAATACGCCACCTGAACACCACCAATACGATGAAACATTATCTCAGAAGAGTGATATGTATAATTTTGGAGTTGTATTGATGGATATATTAGGGTGGCCTAAGGTTCCCAGGCCGGAGAGAGAAGATTTATTTGAATTTTCTCTTGATATAAAAGAGCAAAAGCATGCCATGAAGGTTTTGGAAATTGCATTGGATTGTACAAATATTGTGCCAGATGAAAGGCCTACCATAGAAGAGATTATCAATCGTCTAGGGACAATTTAAAATGATGGAATAGGAGTGTGTATTTTTTCTTCCTACCAAAACATTTGGATATGTAAAATTTATTACACAAAAGTTTGTAAAAATATTTTTGGAGATCCTTGAAGCGTGTATTGTTTATGGCGTATGAATGTTGAAAACAAATTTATCAAACGTGCCCTGATTGATTATGCACATGATATGTGATATTAATAATTGAATTAAAAAAAATGCCTTTCAAATTGGAACATCAATGAAATATTAAATACAAGATTCACCATTCTTGTCTTTAATTAAGGCCTTTAAACCTATCCATTAATTTCATGAATTAAAAGCATATAGAAAAATTAGTATTCGATTTGCATTATTGTTATCAATATCATTCTCCAATTTCGTTTAAGTAATGTTATTCATTCCCAGTCTATGTAGTTTTAAATGATAGGTTAAATGAAAAGTGAAATTAAATTACTTATTTAATTTCACCTAAACTGTGTTTGTAACCCCAGTTGGGATGAATAGTATTACTCGTTTCGTTTAGATTAAGTGGGCATTAAATAACATTTATGCTATATAATAGGAGGAAGAACGGTCAAGTATTCGAGATTTTAATTTTCCTTGCATCGTTGGTGGTTGGTTACTCTATTTTATAATAATTCTCACAATAGACTTAGTCAAGGAATCATAGCCATTTAAGTATTCTTTATGACTTGACTTTTGAGAAACCCATCAGGTTAAAGGAGTCTATTATAAATATTTATCGAGTATAGGTTTGACTTCAATTTTGAAGAGCGAAAAAAAAAATAAAAATCGAAAGCATGCTCAACATGGGAAAAAAATGAAGATTTTAAAAAGATAATTGATAGATAATAATGTACAAAATGAAAGAAGAAATTAAAATACGTATGTATTTATTTGGTGTCACATTCAGCGTTACAAATATTAAACTTGAGATGTATTTAATTTGAATGTTGACTTTACTTCCATAAGCCGTGTGCTTGACAATTTCAAAAGAGAGATAATTTCACGAAACCCGAGGAGGAAAGAAACTTGGAGCTAGAATCATGCATGGGAATAGAATATTATACTTCAAATGTATATTCCATTATTTGCAAATATTATTTTTACAACAGATAAAAGAAGTTACTATGACATGTGAAGTTTAGTTTCTATAGTTCTTCCTTTTTTCTTTTTTTAAAAAAAATTATTCTATCGCTATTATTAATAAAATATGTCATAGATAATGGTTTAGAAAAAGAATCCATAAATGGGATTTGTCAATGCACTTAGATTAGATGACTATGAGTGAATCAAATTTTATTATTACCATACAGTGGATTTTAGGAGGTCCATTCTTTTTTCTTACAGTGAGAATCTGGTTGTTATTCATTACAATGGAAGTCTAGAGTTGTAAATTTTAGGAGATCGATTGTTTTTATTACGGTTGAAAGCCATATATTATAGAATGAGTGGCTCCCATATTGAATGTGAACATAATTAATAACATTTGACCCTTATCTATAATATTTGTCTATTTAGGTAAGGAAATGACTAAAGAAACCCTATAAAATTTGAAGGCAGACTTTAGTTATAAATAGCCACCTAATGGGCTTATAACACCATCTCTCAATACACTTGGAAGTTGAAAAAAGTTAAAAAAAAAAAAAGTGGTGAATGGAGATGGATAACAACAAGAGAGAGCTGCATTTTGTTTTCATGAATTATGATGCCGAATATGAGCGCCTTCGATCTAACAGGTCAGCTGTCTTTAAACCTTTGTTAAATTAATTTCTTGATGAACATCTAATCCTCATCCAACGTACGTGCTTATGGTTTAGAACAAAGAGAGGGGAACAGGAGCTTGATTCGTACTTGAGTAGAAAACACGACGACATTTTGGCAAAGAACCTTGAGCCAGGAAGCTACAAGAAAACCCTCTCTTTGGTTATTGTTGATAGTTTCGCAGTAGAAATCACCGATGAGCAGGTAAAATCATTGATGGATCATGTATGTCTTTGTATACTTATGTGCTTTTTTATTTTTTATTATTTTAAATGTAGTTTTAAAGCTGAGATTTTTTTTTTCCGTGCTATCAGGCCAATGTGCTTAGATCTGCCAATGAAGTGAGGATTGTGGAGAAAAATCAAGAGCTCGTTTAGTACTATTTGATTGCAAGAAAAGAAAGAAAAATGAAATGTACTTATCATTTAATGCTTTCATTGATGATATTATAAATGATCAGCTGATGCATTTCACTTATATAAGTTATTAAATTGAATGCAATCCTTTTCTATATATAGGTGAAAATCTCGCTAGAGTGCCTTTTTTTTTAAACATGGATTTATAATCTCAACGAGTTTATAACAAGCGATCCCATTTCATGACGGTATAAAAAAAGCGATCAAAGAGTGGTGGGCACTTGAGATGAGGCACATTTTATAGGCTTTTCTCTCCACTTTGTCTGGATAAGGTTATAGAGGAACAAAAGTAGTGTTTCTTGCACTTCTTCACAAAGGCTGCCATTGTGGGGGGTCCAGTACTATTGTCATCACATGCATTCGTGCTGAATTGAAGTCCCCACTTCATTTCCACATTCTAAGGCTCAAATCTGTAGTTTATATTGCAGAGCAGTTGAGAATTCTCCTCTTAGAATTAACTCATTTAAGATATTAAAGAAAATCAACGTTAAACATCAAGAGATCGCATTTGTGATCGATGATCATCACGACACTTTTGGAAAATCTAGAGTTGAAAATGGGGCTATGTTGGACCTTAAATTATCTAGCCTTTCTGTGCTTGGTCGAGCCTACTGGATGTACAATTTTATTTGCCCAAGTTTTGTTTAATGCATGCCTCCATCGCTCAATTTCGATGCTCAAAATGTACCAAACAAATTGTATTTAGGTGCGTGAAATGCACAACCCAAAAATGCACAAACTCATGAAATGAATCAAAATGCATGAAAAATGTACCAAAATGTGTGAAAAAGTATCAAAAATATACCAAGACAGACTAAAATGTCCCAGAACTATGCTTTTCACATGCTGGGCCGCTCCAACCCAAAGGGCCCTACAAAAAATAAATAAATAAAATTGAGTCTCTTGACCAGGGAAATTAATGACACTCGTGTATGAATGTTGGTGCAGAAATATATTTACACTCGTGTGCCAACACGTGGATTCTGCTTTCGGGACCTTTTTTAAATCGACCGGCATTGCCACTCTTTCCCCAAGCACTTCAGATTTGACATTAAATCTCAAAGTCACCTTGGAAGCCCTTTTGAGTTGGGAGAGTCATTGGGATCACCATTTTGTTTGAAAGACTTCGAGTTGACTTATTCCCTCGAGTACCTCTAAGTAAAGGAAACTTCACATATAAAAAGTTGAAATGATCAGTCATTCAAAACATAGGGTGTGGAGAAGTTTCTTCAATTAATGAACCCAAAAGTTTAGGGTTTTGCATGGCTCAAATCAGACGCCCTTGAGGGAGAGTGAAATTCTTCTCTTCCCTTATTGGTCTAAAGATTAATTTGGTTGAGTTACATGATTGGATTACGACTCCTTTATAGGAAATTAGATAAGGAAATTAGACAAGGCAAATTGGTAGGGTCTCCATATCTTAGGCACTTGGCGTTATTGACCACAAAAATGTGAGTCCATTTGTTTAAAATAGCATTATCATATGGAGAAAAAACCGGCCAAGATAATCAAATCAGCTATTCAAAACCAACGTTGACTTTTGCAATTCAGATCCATTCTAGATTAAAGATTTATGTTTGCATTTAATAACTCGGGCATGAAACAATAAATCAAAACTTAATCCATAAGGCACCAAAATTAATGTCATAAAGGTGTAAAGTGAATTAGATCGACCATAAAAATTGAGGCCACCACTTCACAAGCACACTGACCGGGCTGATTACTTTGCCTCTAGAGCTTTTTCATTCTCATTGAGTTTATACAAAAAAAAGAAATAAAAATAATTTCAAGATGGGTATTGGGGTATATATGGCATAGAGCCATTAGCTGCTTTATACCTTGGCAGATAGTCCAAACTCATAATTTTATTTTTTCACGAACATGTGTTCGATTACGGTAATTGTTATGGTTTTTCATCTCTAGCGGAAGGTCCGCAAGTACCTGCTTCTTTCACTATACTTTTGACCTTAAAATATTCTTTTAAGTAGCATATATTATGACTTTTTTTTTTCTTTCTTTTTTACTTATCCTTTGTTCTTTTTTAATCTCTATACATCGTACTGCATTTCTTACAAATTGGCCCCTTTGTGAGGTGGCCTGTAGAAGCCCTGTGAAAATGCTTCTGTGAATGAAGCATTATTCTCTTCATAGTGGAATCTGAAAAAGTGTATTAAGGGTGCCTTTGGCATGATAGTTGTCGGTATAGCTTTTGTTAATAAAACTTAGTTAAAAGAAAAAAACATTAACTATTTGAGTGTCAATTCAAAACGCGTCGTGAATATTAAATTCATTGTTTGTGCCATAACTAAGATGGAAAAAATACAAGAAGAAGAGGAGAATTTCACTATAATTAATAATGAATGTGCTTACAATATCAAAATCTCAATTGAAATCTAAACTCTCTAACTCTCAAAATGTTGTTGAATGTATATTTGGAGATACAACAATGTGAAATTTATATAGGAGCATCTTTTGGAGTTTTAGATGAAAAAGAAAACATAAAATCTGGAAAAATGAATAAAACTCGTCTCAGTGGCGCCTCGACGCTCGGGGCAATTTTCCAAACAAGGGCGCTAGAGCCAAGCGTTCTGCTTCTGTTTTCTCTGCAACACCCCACTCTCGGGCTTAATTCTTCCAAAGATGTTTTCACCATCTCAAAGTCCTATTTTCAAGCTAAAGTCACAATCCTCGATGAAATTTAATCTCCATTAATTAGGATTCTCAAAACCAAAACTCTTTAAACTTCTTCTATTCAACCAAACACCAAATCACATGGAATTTCAATCTACCACAACGAATCTCCACTTTAAACCAAATTCTAACATAATGAATTTAATACACATCTCCAAGTAAACAACACTTTCCTCTTCAAAACAAACCCCAATGGATTAAATTAATGACAAATACCAACTAAGTTTAAACAATGCTCAAACTTAGCAATGAAAAGTAGTTTTGTCATCATATCAGCAGGATTATCCTTGGTATCAATTTTGTTCATTACAATATCACCATAAGCAATAATATCGCGAACAAATGATACCTCACATCAACGTGTTTAGTCATCTCGTGAAATATCTGATCCCTAATCATGAAAATAGCACTCGACTATCACAATATACTGTAGAAATTTGTAAGTCTTCACTGATTTCACGAAGCAACCCTCTCAACAACATAACCTCTTTACATACCTCTGTAATTGCAATGTACTATATCTTTGTTGTAGACAAAGTTATTGTATTTTACGAAGTAGCTTTCCAACTGATAGCACACCTCAAAGGGTAAACACATATCATATAAGAGATCTCTTCTTATCAAGATCCCCTACATAATATGAATCCACGTACACAATGACTCCATTTGGGGCGGGCCCCACGAGTATCAAGTTGAACATGTTTTTTTGTCATCCCTAGAATCATCCTACAAACCTTGCAACTTCGAAATCCATAAATCGACTAGGTTAATCGATATATCAAAATATCTACATTATCAGGGGTGGAGATAGGGGGCATGCCATTTATTTTTTTTATATGTAAAAAAATTTGTCATGAAAAGTTTTACTTGTCCTCTCCTACCTTCGTCTCTGTACATTACGCATGCATAAGCACACAATTTCCGTATAAAACCATCAATTGGAAATACATTATTCCAATTTGATAATGTAGCTAGCTAGTTACATAAAGAAATTGAATTGGAATAAGATGAGAATAAAAGATATGGTGTATAATGCTGGAAGGAAAACAGACGGTCCTTAGTCTTTTGGAGTAAAAAGGAGATTCGAAGTAGGACATAATGCAAAGTGGAAGAATCCCACTGACTAGATCTACTCGTATATATGTTCCTTCTATTAGCAACTAGCAAGTGCTATATTCACACAAAGCAACTCCCAATTGCCCATTGCCTTATTCCAAATCAATGGCCTCCATGCAATGCAATAAACCCTCTCAAGACACCAACCACCACCATGCCCAATCTTCAATCCATACTCAAAACCATAAGACCAACACCGAACACTCTTTCGCCGATAAAGTGAAGGAGATGGCCGGAAAAATGTTTTCTCACGAGCACAATCACAAAGAAAATAGTTGCCAGAAACACGCACATGGGCAAGTGCATAATGCAGCTGCAAAAACTGAGAAAGAGGAAAAGCATGGGAATAACTGCATGCCTATTATACTTGAACACATGAATATGCACAAGCATAAGAACAAGACCAAGAAGAAGAGCAAGGAAGGAAAACACACTGATAGCAGTGATAGTAGTAACAGTGACAGTGATAATGATGCTCGTAAAAAGAAGGTACTTTCATATTCTAAAATCTTAATTATTTATTTAAATTTAGTCTTATGCACTGTGAATTCCAAATTTCATACACTATCTAACAATGCTACAAATAATTGAAGTTATATAAAACTACAAATTGAACTTTATTTCAAATTTATAAATTTGAGGTGAAGTGAACTACTTGAATTTTCCTTTACAAATTATGCTCGGTTTAGTACTAAGATCTAATATAAATAGTTCTTTTTTTGCAACTAAATTAAAATACGTGTAAGAACAAATTAGAGTGCAACAGTTGAATTGATCAGAGATCTTTCGATACTATGTACTCATATTTTGTTATTTACTGCCCAAGCTAAGTTTTCTGATTTTTGTATGCAGGATTAAAGAGAAGGACCATTCTGAAAGATCAAACTATATAATGGATTGAAATATATATCTAAGGATACTGTTATAAGATAATTTATAAATGAGAGAGCAATAAAACAGAATGAACTTACTATGTATAATGAAGAGTTGATTGATAATAATTAAAGTTTTATATATTTATTCTACCGTGCTTCTTTATCTAAGGGGTGTTCGGTAGAGATTAAAATTGAAAAATTAACCGTTATTGTTGACTTTTATTAGACGAGTGGGACCCAATAACGACCATATTTTCAATTTTAATTGAATTTTAAGTTATACCGAACATGGCCCTAATGAATTCTCTTTCTCATTTAAAATTACACTCACAATATTAGGCAATTCTAAGAGCTTTTTTTTAAAAAAAAAATTCATAAGATCCTGCCGTCCATTTAACTATACATGCCATAACATAATTTGAAATCTATTTTCTTTATTTTGAAGTATTATTTAATAACACAATTTTTCCAGAAAAAATATTAGATGACCAAGAATATTATTTTGTTTTAAGTGATAACAGGAGACCAAAGAAGTAGTTGAGTGCAACCTTATCTTCAAATATCTCCATTGTTTCTTATTCCTATGAGGAATAGACTCATTTTTTGAACAAGTCCAAAGTCAAAGGATTTGAACTTTTTGTTTCAATTAGGATTTTTTTTATCTACATCTCAAGTCTAGATCGACTGGCGTTATCTTTCAGCAAAATAAGCGCTTGACCCATATATAATTATTTTTCTTAAGGAAGCACAATTCATTACTAACAAATTTCCTAAAATATTTCATAAGGTGGTAAATAATAATAATAAATTTAATCTACGTATTCACCCCCACCTCACCCCACGAAATTTTTACGGAAATTGAACACTGGCGATTACACTCCACCCCATCCCCCCACCCAGGGGCGGACCCATGAAGGGCTCAGCGAGGGTGGTCGCCCCCACTGAAAAAAA
>CAIGRS010226681.1:0-23499 GCA_903798395.1 Fraxinus floribunda | reverse complement strand
ACAGAGCAATTGATTCTGAATGGTGGGATGTTTTTTGGCACAAGAACTCTACAACACTAGGTGACCCTTTCACTCTCTTCTGCGTTTACTTTTTTAATTATTTTTTGTTGGAAATATAGAAATTTTGTAAATTGGTATTCTTGGTATTCGTGCGGTGTATGTCACCCCTTTTCTTGGTTCTTAAAGAATGCATTCTGGGGTGCATTTTTCAGCAAGGGACTGCAATTTAATCGTTTTTACTGTTTACTTTCATGATCTTTATGTACTGTTTCTTAATTCTTTTGTATTTACACATTTATACTTTGATTCTTGATAACTGTGCAAAATATTAGCCTATGGTTGACCTGTCGTGTAGACAACACCCGTAGGGGCTGAGCTCTCCATGTGCCTGGTTATGATTTGGAAGTGCACGAATAGGAACTTCTTTCTCCCCAATCTTCTTCTTGAGTAATGAGATGTGGAAAACTGGATGAATTAGGGCCGTAGCAGGTAGTTCCAGTTTGTAAGCCACTGATCCAAATTATCTGATATGGTCCATAATACCTTGCAGATAGTTTGTGTTAGTTCTTCTAGCCACTGTTTGTTGAGCATATGGATGTAACTTTAAATAAACCCATTCTCCCTCTTGAAATTCTCTTTCCCTCCTGTGTTTTATCTGCATAATGTTTTATTCTAGCTCTAGCTTGAGCCAGATTTTCTTTTGGTAGCTGGCCCATTCTGTGTCTTTCTTGAAGTATTTCCTCTACTACGGCAATGTTACTCTGCTGGTATGGACCCAAAGCCAACTGGGGTGGTTTAAGACCATATAATGCCTCAAATGGGGTCATTTTAATGGCCGTGTGCAGAGTGGTATTGTAATTCCGCCAAGCTTACCCATTTTTTCCATTGCTTATGCTGCCTATAGACCACGCATCTAAGGTACATTTCCAAACACTGACTTAGCCTCTCTGGTTGCCCATTGGTTTGGGGGTGATAAGCTATACTTAACTGCAGTTTGACCCCCAAATGCTTGAACAGTCCTTGCCAAAACTCTATCTCTGTCCGTTACAATGCTTTGTGGCATGCCATGTAATTTGTAGATGTGATCTAGAAACAACCTTGCAATAGATGAGGCCGAGAATGGATGAGCCAAGGTTAGGAAATGTGCATACTTAGTAAACTTGTCTACCACTACCAATATCACATTTTTAGCAGTAGATGTAGGTAGACCATCAATGAAATCCATGGAGATATGACTCCACGTGTACTGTGGCTTGGGTAAGGGCTGTAAGAGGTCTGGATATGACACATGCTCATTCTTACACCTCTAACATGTATCGCATTCCAAAACTTCTTGCTCGATCTCTTTACTCATCCTTGGCCAAAAGAAGTACTGCTTTGCTCTGCGGATGTTAGCTTGAACACCTGAATTCCTTCCTTCCTGAGAAGCATGAATGGCTTCAATCAGCTTCTTCATCACCCCTCCATCAGTCCCAATATATATCCTTGATTTGTATTTAAGTAGCCCATTCAAGTATTGATAATCCGGCTCTGCCCAACTATCGAGCAACAGGGTATTAATTTTACCTTTAGCAACTTCATCTCCTTCATAACTGGCTATCACTTCTTCTATCCACTGGGGTGTCACAGTAGTGACAGCCAGGCGATACGGCATCTGCCACCTTATTATCAAGACCCTTCTTGTACCAAATCTCATAGCTGAGTCCCTACAGTTTAGATACCCACTTTTGTTGCAATGGAGTTGTGATCCTTTGCTCCAACAGATACTTAAGTGACCGATGTTCAGTCTTGATGATGAAGTGGTGACCCTCTAGATAATGCGTCCACTTCCCAATAGTTGTTACTAATGCTAAGAGCTCCTTCTTATAGATTGATAAACCCAAATTCCTGCTACAAATGCCTTTGCTCAGGTAGGCTATAGCCTATAGGTCTTCTGTTTTGCATCAAGAAAGCCCCTAATCCACCATAACTTGCATCAGTCTCTATGACAAATGGTATAGAGAAATCTGGTAAAGCTAGAACTGGTGTAGTGCTCATGGCCTTCTTCAATTCCTGGAATGCTAAGTCAGCACTTTCATTCCAATGGAAGCCATCTTTCTTAAGCAAATCAGTTAGAGGTCTGGCAATAGTCCCATACCCTCTCACAAACTTCCTATAATACCCAGTTAGGCCAAGGAACCCCCTAAGCTACTTAACATTGACTAGTGTAGGCCACCCTTGAATTTCAGTGATTTTAGAAGGGTCAGCTGATACCCCTTCTGCAGAAACACTGTGGCCTAGGTATTCTATCCGAGATTGTACAAATGAACACTTACTTTCCTTAGCATAGTGTTGATGGTTTTTGAGGATTTCCAGTATCACATTAACATGTTTACAGGGAGATTTTAAGTCAGCCCTATACACCAAAATATCATGAAAGAACACTAGGATGAACTTTCTGAGATGTTGCTTGAATACCTCATTCATCACTCATCAGGCATTGAAATGTGGTTGGAGCGTTTTAAATCTGAATGGCATTACTCTGAACTGATATAGACCTTCATTAGTTTTAAAGGCTGTTTTCTGGACATCTTCAGTGGCTACTCTAATTTGATGATACTCAGCTCTTAAATCAATCTTTGTAAACCACTTAGCTCCCTTCAATTGTGAGATTATTAAGCTGCCTATAATCTACACAGAACCGCCAAGTACCATCTTTCTTTTTTACCAACAGCACAGGTGAAGCACAAGGACTATTACTTGGTTGTATGATGCCATTTTCCCTCATCTCTTTAACCATCCTCTCTATTTCTGCCTTATGTATGTATGGACATCTGTATGGTCTCATCTTGAATGGTTGTGCCCCCTCTTTTAGGGGGATATGGTGGTCATTGAACCTGGGCGGGGGTAATAAGGCTTTTGGCTCCAAAAATACCATAGGAAATTGATTCACCACAGCGTCTATCTCTGCAGGGGTGGAATTTTGTTCTCCTTCAGTGATGGCAGCAATCTGTGCCATTATTCCACAAGTTTGACTCCTGCTCCATCCTGTCTCTTCATTGTCAATCAACATATGAAATTCCTCTCTAATAGTTTCATCTTGAAGTTCCATTTTGACACCTTCATGGTTGAAGGTAATGCTCCCCTTTATGAAATCAAAAAATACAGGGCTGAATTGACTTAGCCAGTCCACCCCTGGTACCATATCACTGCCCCTTAATTTGAGAACCCTCAATTGGTATTGAAACTCCAAATTCTGCATATTCCAAGTTAATGGGTTGCAAATAGCTTTGCTAACTAGTTTCCTTCCTCCTGCTACAGTTACTAAGGTAGGTTTGGCTGTATGTAGGCTGCAACTAATGTTATTGACCAACTGCTCATCAATGAAGCTATGAGTGCTTCCACTATCTATTAGAATAGACACTCTTTTTCCTTTATTCAACGTTGGCAACCTGATAGTTTTACCCTTGTTACTGCCCACCAATGCATAGAGTGAAATCTCCTTTAGTTCATCCACTCCTCCTTTATCTATTTGCTCTTCTTCATCTCCAGGTGGTTCCTCTTTCACCTCATCCTTCTCTTCATCTATTAAGAGGAAATTGAGCATCCTGTTTTTGCAGATGTGATCTCTAGTGTACTTCTCATCACACTTATAGCATAATCCGAGCTCTCTCTTTGCCTGAAAGTCAAAGGGTGTAATGGCTTGAAATTTAAGGGGATTGGTGGGGGTTGTTAGGTTCAGTGTATGGTGTGGATTTAGGAGTGGGTTCATTTGGTTTAGAGGTTGGGTTGGTCCACTTATTTGTTGAGTAAGGTTTGAAAGTTAGAGCCTCTGCTAAGGTCTGTGATGGTATTCTCTTGTGCAATGGCAATTTTGTAGGCTTTAGCTAGAGGTTGTGGTTGAATGATTTTAAGCATTGATTTGATCTCATCTTTCAGTCCACTCGTAAAGACAGAAATATAGTAGGACTCCGGCAAGTGTGGTAAGGAAATCATCACTTGGGATTTCGATACTTCAAATTGCTCCTGGTATTAAATCATAGATCCCTTGCCTTAGCTTGCTGAAGACTTCTATTACTTCCTCTGTTGTGTTCTCAGCAAACCTACTGCAAGTTTCCTTTGAGAACATGCCCCAATCAACTTGGGGATGGCTGGAAATAAATCCATGGCACCATATGTCAATCTTCCCCTTAAGGTACATTTCAGTAATTCCCATCCTCATCTCATCTTCTATTTGATGAATCTGAAAGTATTTCTTCGCCTTTCGCAACCAATCCTTGGGTCCATCTCCTCCAAAATAAGGGAAATCTATTTTGGGTAATTTGGGATGCATTTTAAACTCTCTATTTCCACTGGAATTACTGGACTGGTACTCACTCCCACAACTGTTATCACCACTGATTTGAAATGGCACCGCACTTCCTTCGATCCGTTTCTCCTTAAGACCGGTTTTACCACCTTTCATCTGAGCTAACATTGCTACAATAGATTCATACTTATCGTTCATCTCACTCATCATTTGCTCTATTCTATACTGCTTGTTGCTCACCACTTTCAACATCTGATCTGAGGATTTATATGCTACCCCCAGATCTGCGACCTCCTTGTCCAATCGCCTCAGATGATCCTCATTCGACTTACTTCGAGTTTCAGCCATCCCAGTTCATGTAGCTGCTCTGGTACCAAATGTGACGGTTGAGCTAAAATCTCAACCTCAACCCTGGGAGGTTGCTTAATTGGTCAGATATTGGGTTTGTTCCCCAATGGTCACCAGTTCGAGTCACCTCAGGGTCACTGAGGTGAGTACCGGCTGTAAACTTTAGGACCCCGTGGGATTAGTCGAGGTGCGCGCAAGCTGGCCCGGACATCAACGGTTATTAAAAAAAAAAATCTCAACCTCAAATCTACTAATTCCAGCAACCTGCAAAACTTTACTATTGATTTTTTTTTTTTTTTAACAACCAACACTTATTGAAAATATAGATTTCAATTCAGAACGAAATTGAATTACAGAGATAGAAAAGAGATAAGACAGAGAAAGAGGAAGAGAATTTAGAGAGGGAAAGTTTCACAATTATCCAATTCCTCCTTTTTTCCTCCTCTCCATTCTGTTATAACCAAAAGAGGAAAGAAGAAAGTGTTCTGTGAAAATGCATTGAATAAAACTTATCCCTATTACATTCGGCAATTTCGACTCAAAACGAAACCGTTAAATTCAATTGAAACAAATCATCACTTGATTTAAAAAACCAGTAGGTGGCTTGTCTTCTTCCTGGTGTTCCTCTTGCCATTTTCTCCCCATTTCAGCTGACCTGCTCTTTCATAACAATGTAGTTCAGATTGCCAAGATTTCCGAAGCATTTCTCTGGAAATTTTGTTAGTTTTCGATCTTTTGCAACTTTTTAATTCGTGTTGTATATCATTGTAGATTTGTAGCTGTTAATTTCTCCATTAAACTGTGTCTTTGTTAACTTATTTTCTACGTTGCAGGATCGAATGAACCCTATGACGAGGAAGAAGGATTCAAATATTTCTTTCGGATATCAAAGAAAACTTTTGAGTACATCTGTTCTCTTGTTAGAGAAGATCTTATTTCCAGACCGCCTTCGGGTCTCATCAATATTGAAGGAAGACTCCTTAGTGTTGAGAAGCAAGTTGCTATTGCATTGAGAAGATTGGCTTCTGGCGAATCCCAAGTTTCCGTTGGAGCTTCCTTTGGAGTAGGACAGTCCACTGTTTCTCAGGTCACTTGGAGATTTATTGAGGCCATGGAAGAACGGGCAAAGCACCATCTTAAATGGCCTGATTCTAATAAAATGGATGAAATCAAATCTACATTTGAAGCATTTTCGGGATTGCCTAATTGTTGTGGAGCAATAGACGCCACACACGTCATTATGACCCTTCCTGCTGTTGAAACTTCAGATGATTGGTGTGATCAAGAAAACAATTACAGTATGTTTGTCCAAGGAGTTGTTGATAACAAGACGCGATTTCTGGATATTGTGACAGGTTGGCCGGGGGGCATGCCTATTTCTCGACTATTAAAGTGTTCGGGATTTTACAAACTTTGTGAAAGTGGCGAACGGTTAAATGGAAAGGTCAGGATGTCATCTAAGGAAGAGGAGATTCGAGAATATATCGTAGGTGGTGCTAGTTACCCACTTCTTCCATGGCTTATAACTCCATACGAAGATAATGATCTTGAAATACCCATGTTAGAACTCAACCAAATGCTTGAAGCTGCCCGAGCTGCTGCTGTTAAGGCATTTTCGCAACTGAAGGGTGGTTGGAGAATCCTAAGTAAGGTTATGTGGAGGCCCGATAAGCGGAAACTACCTAGTATTATCTTGGTATGTTGTTTGCTTCATAATATTATAATCGACTGTGGAGACAGTTTGCATCCAGATGTTGTCTTGTCTGGACATCACGACTCTGATTATATAGTGCAGAGCTGTAAGCATGTCGATCCAATAGGCAGAACTATAAGAGAAAACTTAACTAAACACTTGCAGCATTGCAAAGAGAAGGCTGCGTGTGCTCATACCGTCTAGTGCCTTTGCCAAGCGGGCATCGTTGTACTCAGCTGACGTCTTTTTTTTGTCCAAGCTTGGTAGAATTAGTAATGTCTTCATTTTTTTTACTCATCTTATAGCATTATCATGTTTATATCGCTATGTAATACCTTTGGGTTTTGTAAGAGTACATCTGTTTATCTTTGAGGATAATGCCTGTAATGGTATCAGACATAAATTAAAGCTTGGGTGTGCTTAAATTAGACTCAAGTGATTATAAGTTGTGGGTTTTACGGAATATGTAGATCATAAGTTAATAGTAGTTGCGGGTTAGTGAATAAAAAATATGTTTAAACAACTTAAATTATTCTGCTAAACATGCAAAAAAGTTGGTCTTCTAGTGTTTGGTTGCCGGCTAAAAAATATCATTTTGTAATGCATTTATTTTCGTCCTTTGAGAATATAACGGTATATCGAGTGCACGTAAAGATTTTCGAAAATATTGTCAAATATTTTAAGTTCGACGTTGGATCTACTTATAAACTTTGAACGAATGATAAAAAATGGTTGAATTTATAAAAAAAATAACACAATCATTTCAATTTCTAGAGATCAATGAATGGAAAATTGAAGATGATTTAGTTATATGGGACAGTTTTATTCTCTGTTTTCTTACACAGCTAGATTTGCCAATATAGGACAGATATGTCAGTGTTAAACATTTACAAGGCCTAAAGATACATAAATCTTTAACAAGGCAAAACACTTAGATATGAATATCTATAGGAGAATATGTATAAAGAAAGAAACTGTGCTAATGAAGAAAAATAGCTCTTCTAACACGCAGATATTACATTGAAACCTCAATCTTCTGTCGTAGAAGGTTGCACACATGAACAAAAATGTGATTTCTTTCGCCCGTTTGTGGTTCTTCCCACACCATAGAGATAATCCCGCAAAACAATTCTTCGTTTTGTTTCAGATGTCGGAGTTTTTCCCTTATTGTCCTTTTCGTCTAGTTTTAGCAAAACAAACTGTAACTTCTGTACCTCTAACTGCAACCTCCCAATTTTTTCGGACATTCTTCGTGCCTGCTCGGGAATTCTCCTCCTTTTGACATTTCCGTCATCTTCTGAGTCGAATGAGGACTTAACATCCGGGACAGAATTGTTTTCGATACTTTTTATCAATTTTCCATTGAGATCATTCAACTTCATGATGGCCATGTCAGCTTCTTCGAGCTGTCCCTTCAGCGTCTCACATTCAGTAACATCTTTTCCCCTTTTGCCCTTCTCAGTAACTTCGAGTTTCCTCTTCAAGTCTTGAACTGTAATTTGAAGATTTGCCAATTTCTGAATGTCTGAATTCAGCCTTTCCAATACCTTACCCTTGCTCCCTTCTTGAAGGGGGTCAGTAAATCTTTCTGAAATCTCCAACTTGTCGACACTCAACTCCTTCTCAGTCAGTCCATCTGAAACAAGATGCTCGCCTTTCTGTTTCCTTACTGATTTAACAGGGTGAAAATCATGATTTCTATCTGTGGTTGGTGAAATTGTTTGATCATCAGGTTCGACCTGTTCTCTCTTGCTAATTCCATAAGACGAACTTTCGGAAATCTGATCAAGCATGATGTCTTTTGTCAGAAGTGTACTGTCTACCTCGGAAATTTCAGTTGATGACTTCAAATGTCTCCTATATTGGCTACTTTCGGATTTTAACTCCTCGACCTGCCTAGTTGCAGCCTCCAGTTTCGCATGGAGATAAACGTTTTCTTGAACGCTTAGTTGATATATTTCAACCGCTGCCTGTTCAATAGCTTGAATCCTCACCCGCAGATTATGCAAACCTGTAAAAGTGTCAGGCGTCACGGGTTTTTCATTTTCATTCAGATGGTTTCCAATGACATGATTCCTCTCTTGAGAATCCTAGAAACAACCAAATAAAAGAAGAATCCAGCAATTAGTATGAGCAATACGTGTGGAAAATGCAGTCAACAAGTTTGATATATAGAAATTCTAGCCATGTAAACCTGAAGATAATCCTAGGAAATGAAGGGAAACTACTATTTTGCAGCCATCGCCATACCATAATCTCATGAAAAGTTCAATACTGAAATTTGAGAAACAGATCATACAAGTTCTTGAAAATATAAGACCCAACTGGGGTCATATGATGACCAACAACTAGTCGCAAGAGAATTTGAAACTTTTAAAAAAAAAATAAAAATGAAAATGTGTTATATTTCCCTTGTGTTCACTCAGAAATGTCGTAACAGCATCCTACTGTTCATAATTCCACTAAATTCTGGAAACCCCGTGTTGAAATTTAAAGCCAAGAAGAACTAATAAAAACACTCAAACTTATGGCTCCAGTTAGCTGTGCTGGATCTGACTATAGTATGACCAAACATTTTAACACTAGGGTAAAGTACTTGCTTGGTTAAAAAAAAAACCATGTATCCTAGATTGGTCTCGATGTAATTTGGAGGGGAGACAGAAATAAGGAATTAAAGATTGAATTACTAACGGACTAGGATGCATTGAAACTTCAGAAATGTCTTCATATCACTATGCGTATCCCACACTTACTGACACATGCACACTCCTTGGACAAATTTTTTTGTGAAGGAAAAAGCTAAAAATGGGTTTCAGAAGTTCAAGTTAAAATGGAATTCATTAAAATATTCAGATCAGATCTAATTCAAATCTAAGAAGCAATGAAGTTGAAGAGTATTATATTTCTGTATTTGATGTTGTTTGTTACTCTTGTAACTTTTTATTGGATTATGCTTTATGTGGATTAGTTACTTCTAAAATTTCATCACATGAAAGTAGTTTATAATCTAAATTAATCTAACGTGATTATTTTTATGTTCTTTAATAGCCATTTCTCAGATGTGCATTGTCCTAATTTTTCAAACAATTCCCGATATCGTGTTATGTCATGCACGTGAGTCTGCAAGCTCCTAATTCAGAACATTTTTGGTCAGCATGTATGCACACTTACTAAGATGTGGATGTATATGTTTAAAATGAGCCTAATTATTTGAAGAATTAAGGAATAGTGTTTCTTATTCTGAAAACAAACTCCTGTCAGATTAGACGTCTATGCAGAATAATAAAAAATACCTCCATTTTGTCTTCTTCAGAATCTTGAAGCTTGACAGGTAAAATGATATTCTTCTCCAGGGATGATATACATTCCTCCAAGGAAATTACTGCAGGGCCATACGCAGCCAATTGAGTTTTGAGACCTTTATTTTCATTTGTCGAGTCGACAAAATTTTTACAGAGCTCATGAAACTTCTGCTCATAAAGAAGCTGATTGACTATGGACATCTGTAATTGATTAAATAGAGATGCAGCCTCAATCTCCCACATATCAATCTCATTTATTTTCTTTTGCAGTTCAGAATGCAAATTTTCTTCTGTGGCTCTGCTCTTTTCATGCTCTCCGAGCAAGCTGTGCAGATTAAGTTCCAATACCTGACTTACTTCACACAGGCGATTATTCTCCATATTTAAGTGGTCGTTATCTGCAGATAGTTTGAGAATCTGATTTTCTTGACCTTCTCTGATCATCTTAAGTTCGTCGGACTCCACACTCAGACCTTCCACAATTTTAATCAACTCAAAATTCTTATTTTCCAGTAGATTTACCTTTTGCTCTGCTTCCTGAAGTTCCAGTTCCTTCTGATGTAACATATTTTTTCCATTTTCAATCAGGTTAGTCAGATTATCTTTGGCGATAGAGAAAATCCTCAACTCCTTCTCTGACTTCAGTAATCCTTCCTTGACATGGGCATTTTCCATTTGCAATTTGTCCAACCTCCCTTCCGCTAAGCTTAAGTTTCCCATAAGAGCACCATTGACATCGTGAAGTTTATTTAGATCAGAACCAAGTTGTCTTAATAGAACAAGTTTCTCATCAATACAGTTTCTGAAAATGAAGGAAAGATAATCTAGAGTCAACATTTCACCATACAAAACACAATTTTCCTCTTGTAGGATATGTTTATTTTGCTTCAAGAGTAGGAGCTCATCTGCCAAGGATATTTTCTCTTCATGAAGGTCTAAATTCTCTCCATGAACCACCCGACAAGCATCTTGCATGTTCATTAACTTCCTGTGCAGATCCTCTATCTGAGTCATTAGTGCTTCCTCTTTGCAATCCCCTTCCCTTAATTTGGACAATAATTCTTTATTCGTCTCATGGAGTTCGAGGACCTTGCTCTGCAACATCAAGAACTGCTCAGTCTTGATCTTGAACTCGTGCTCAACAGTGTTCTTTTCTAGCTCGAGATTCTGTGCCTCTAGTCTTAGTTGCCAAATCAACGTGACAAGAACTGACAATTCAACCGTCTGCTGCAGATTTTCTATCTCAGCTAGGTGGAGGGATTTCTTCATATCTAGAACTTCACTCAACAATTGGTTGAGATATATATGGTCTTGCCCATTTTGATCATTGCATGGGTGATCTTGAATAATGTGGAGCGCTTTCAACACCTCATAAGTTCCCTCCCTCAGACTAGTAGCTTGATTAAATAAGGATTTGATTTCAACTTTTTGCTCAACATTGTTTCGTTCCAACTTTGAAATCAGCTTTTCTGACAAATTGGATTCCTCTACTAGTTTCTGATGCTTAGTCAGCAAGGAGCAGCTATTTTCTTCTAGATCTTCGACAGTCTTACGTAAGACAAATGTTTCAATATCATAATTTGAAGTATTATCCAGCACTTCTTCAAGTTCTCTCTTTCTTTGTTGAGATTCTTCCTGCAAAAGCTCCATCTCAGCTTGGATGTCAGTGAATCTTTGCTTGTTCATTTGGACAAAATTGGCATGTTTTTGCCTTTCTACATCCAATGACATCTGCAGCCCTTCTAATTTGCCAAGAGTGGATTCTTTCTCCTTCTCCAGAGCCATGTATTTCTCTTTCAAATCTCCACAAATTTTACACATATCTTCTAGCTTTGTCTGGGTGGTTCTCAACTGAGAAGTTAAATCACCGCTTTCATTGATTAGGGCAGTCTTCTCCTCCACGAGTAACTGGTATGAATTTCCTAGGCTTGTGGATTCAGCCTTCAAGGCTAGAAGTTCATCATGAGCATCAGAAAGGGAATTCTCCAGAAGAGAGTTCTTCTCCAAGAGTTTTTCCAGATTCTCACTTGTCACCTGTAACCGAGTCATGAGAGTGCCCTTCTCATCAATAAGGGAGGATTTTTCCTCTGAAAGAGATCGGCAGGATTGATCCAGTGCTTCCATCTGTCCTCTGACTACCCCCAGTTCAGCATTCAAATCTGATAAGGAGGTTTCCAATATGGATTTTTTCTCAAGAAGCTGCTCCAGTATTTCCAGTTTCTTCAAGAGATTTACTTTCTCATTTTGTTCTCTAGAGCAAGTTTCCTTCAGATTTGAATTCTCATCCCGTAATTCCTTAACTGATGATCCCAAGGACCTTGGGTTAATGCCTACTGCATGCACCTGCTCCAGAACTGAAATGTGGTTCTTGTTCAAGTCATTCAGTTCTTCTTTCAGACAGTATATTTCTTGCTGGAGAGCATTTCTCTCATCAAGTCGAAGCTCAACTTCCTCTTCAAGTTTCATGTTTCTTCCTTTTAAGCCAGTGATCTCATTTTCCATATCCTTTATTGACAATGCTGAAGATTCATTGATCTCATTGAGGTTCTTGTTCTCCTCCTTAACCTGTAGAACTTCATCTTGCAAACTCTGATTATGGGACTCCACAGTCTTCAAAAGTTCAGCCCTCCTCTGCAGTTCTGAAGCCAAAGACCGCAGCTCTTCCTGAGTTTGAGCATGCAAGTGCTGCAACGTTTGAAAAGCAGTTTCAGCCTCCACAAAACGCAAGCGCTCTTCTTGTATGCAAGCCCAAAGTCTTCCCAATTCATTATCCTTCTCAGTAAGATCTTGAGTTTGAGTTCCCATCTTCAACATCAAAGATTCCAAGTCAGAGTGAAGGGACTGGTTTGATCTTTCTAATAGAAGACATTGCTCTTCAGCACCCTTTAACTTGGAAACTCCATAATCTATCTCGCTGTTAAGCCGTTGGGCCTCCTCCTGGGCACTTGTGATTTTTTTCTCTAGACAAGAAATTGTCTCCAAGCACTGCTGGTATTGGAGAGCTGCAGCTTCCTTCTCCTCAGTCAATTTGGAAACGGTTTGTTTTATGGCTTCAACTTCACTTTCTGCTTTTTCTGCTCTCTCTTTCAGCCTTCTAGTATCCTCTTCAGTGATTTCTAATTTGTTCTCCAAGTTCGATATCATCTCCAAAGATCTCATGTAGTTCTTGAGAGCTGTATCCTTTTCAACAGCTACCTCAGTAAGCTCATCTTTCAAGGATTGTGCTTCAGTTTCTGCTCTTCTAGCTCTTTCGTTGAGTTCCTCCAAATCCTCTTCGGCACTAGAAAGACTTTTCTCTAGATTAGATATCTTGTCCAAGCACTGATGGTACTTTTGGAGGTTAGCTTCCTTTTCAGATTCTGATTTGGACAGTTCTTCCTTGAAGATAATAGCTTCATTTTCCGCTTTGCTTGCACGATCATTGAGCTCTCTGGAAACTTCTCGGGCATGAGCGATATCAGACTCAAGAATGGAAAGTTTATTCAAACTCTGTTGGTACTGCACAAGGCCAGCTTCCTTCTCAGCTTCCAGTTTGGCAAGGGCTTCCTTCAAGGTAAGTATCCCCTCAGATTCGCCCACTTTCTCTGATCTTGATTGTATTTCTTCCTTGACAATGTGATTCTCAGAGTCCTGCCTGCTTTGTTCTTTCTCCTCTACCTCATCGAAATTGAGACCCTTTCTCACCTCCACAATCCTTCTTGTTACAGAATCAGAATTATCTGTGAATTCTCCATTCTGTTTGAGGGTGTGGGAATTAGATGAATTCAGAGCATCCATTTGCAGA
This sequence comes from Fraxinus floribunda, assembly GCA_903798395.1. Taxonomy (NCBI): domain Eukaryota; kingdom Viridiplantae; phylum Streptophyta; class Magnoliopsida; order Lamiales; family Oleaceae; genus Fraxinus; species Fraxinus floribunda. The sequence continues at coordinate 10,084 of CAIGRS010226681.1, read as the reverse complement.
CTATCCTCTTCACATAGTGCATGTGCCGGGGTTGAAATCTCTGGCGTTCTGGGATCAGTCCCAGGCACAGAACTTGCAGGTGAATCATCAGCAGATAATTGGGGGACTTGATTTGGAAAAGCTTCTGACATAGTCCGGTGAGCGTGGCGAATGACACCAGTTGCATGATCATATCTTTCTGCCAATGCGCGATATGCTCTGTAGAATTCCTCAACCATTTTCATAAGCTCTGGACGTTTCTTATAATACATTTCCGCCCTCCTTGCAAAGGAATCTGCATCTTCTTCGATGAGCTTGATCATTGTTTTGACTTTGGAATCCATATCTGTTAAAGACAGACAAAATTTTCAGTAGCGAGCTCCAGCAAGACACACACAATCATTCAAGCATACACAGTCCAATTCACTACATATAACCTTGCAATCAATTTGATGACCAAGGTTCCACAACTCTGCTCGTGATGGCTTTTGAGAAATGTATACACCCCCGATAATGGGATTTGTGTATCATGAGATACAAGAAAAGGAAGTATGTGATGTCCTTTTTATCCAGTTAATAACAGATGAAGAGAAGAAAAAACTGATGGCTGAGCAGCATTTACATCCCAACTTTGAATCTTCTACTTTTTGTGTGTGCTTGTAGAAACGGGTAAGCTATGCAAAATGGCAAATAGAAATCATCAAATTTTTCAATCCAAACATATAATCAGGATATCAGGTCTCTTCAGCATATTTTAGGAATTTGTTTGTCAGCTTTTCCATAGAAATCACCGTCTGTATTCCTCTCTAATACACACGGTTATGTTTGCCTTTGTGTCAATATCCTAGGTGGCTTTTGAACTTCATTACACCGGAAATAGGACAGCTATATCATTCCCATATTGTTCTTCATGTGATTCAAACACCTTTCCGACTTAAATCGTGTTTGAGTAGATTTCTTGCAATTTAAAGCATTGATTCATATATGAAAATAAGTTTTTCATTCAATTGTTGCATCAAAGCACATAGAAGAGAGTTACTTGCTAAGAAGATTTGTTTCTTATAGAACAATGTGGTGCTATCTCGTAACTTGTCGAGTTTGTACTGGTGTGAATGTGTCTCTGGCTATTGGGAGATTTACAACTGATTTTCACATTTTTGTATGAACTGGGTGTTCTAAATTTGAAAGCTGAACCTTAGCTGTTTGCACATACTTTGTGAGTTTCCAAGTACAACAGCAGAAGGAGAAGCACGATAAAACGTCCAGTGTCATTGCATGTTGATGGTTAGAAAATTTAACCAGAAACGTCTAACTAATCTTTCATTACAAGTTATCTATTTCCAAACTTCTTCTCAAGAGCATCTATGAAAACTTGACACGATTCTTAAGAAAATTGATGTATAACTGACGCTTGATCTATTATACGAGCAAGGAAAGTTAGATAGAACAGCCAAATTGCACAACCATTACCACGAAAGGATGCTTCTAGGAAGGTTAAAATATGAATTGCAGCACAAAAAATGCCCACATTTTGCATCTCATACAATTGAAAGCAAATAGAGTAGATAAATAGTCGTTCCTTCTTATGAACAGATCTATAAGAAATCTGAGCTATACCAGTGAGATTATCCTGAAGCCATTTTGAATTTTTTGGGCTAATATGGCTGTCCCACCACCACGAGTACATCCGTCTAGAATCAGACTGCGACAATGTCGCCATCTTCTCTGATGTGAATCAGACTTTTATCACACGGAACCAATAACACAGCTAGGAATATATCAGGCCCCAGAATAGAATGAAACAAAATCTCCAAGCACCCAATTCAATATTAATAGACAGAACAGAGTTCTCGGAAGCCTTTCAGTATCTACACCAAGTCAGAAGTGAGTCAATAACTTACTAAACGAAATCCACAAATTTTTTTAACTACTATATATAAATATAGAAGGAATTAAAGATGGAAACAAAATTCAAATGCAGAGTAATTTACCACATATAAGGACAGTCTCCAGAAAAAGTTTACCTGATCAAACATAAAGCATACATGTTAGAAAAAATTGACAGAACTTTAAAAAAAAAAAAATCCAATCGTGAAAACAAATCAAGAAATCCAGAGAATCACAGAACTTTAAACAATTCTTCCGATCATCAACCGCGACAACATCCAATCACGCAGAAATCTCATAATTTTCTAAAAACTCGCAATTTCATCAAACGTCAAAAGTCAGACAATCTAGATCAGCAAATAATCTCTATGATCATCAAAACTCATTCAGAAAACCGCAAAAATTAAGTCACGGAAGTATCAAACAAGTCAACTAACCAGTCATACTACATGTACAAATCCAAAAATACATACAAAACCGTATAACAAATAAAGCTAACTGAACTACACATAAAGGAAACGTATAAAAAACTTACTCAATAAGAAATGAACCCAGAAAATTTAGATTGCAATTTCTGATCGGTAGCCATAGCTTAAAAAAGGACAACTCAGCTGCTTTGCTTTCCACTTTTCTCTCTCTACTTACCCCATTTGCTGTTCAGATCTCTCTATCAGTCTCTATATCTATAAATTCTGTGTGAGTGTTTGTTAGGGTTAAATTCTCTTTACTATTGTGTGTATGTTTGTATATACAAAAAATCCTATTTGCTGTATATATATGCTGGGGTGTGAGATTGACTGCAATGAAACAGCGTTACGAAACAAGAAAAGGACAAAATGGGGAAACCCAATTCCAATGGGATGCGTTGGACAGTAGTGTGTGCCGTTCTCTCTCTCAAAATATTTGCCCATAAAGATACTTAAATGACAACATTACCCTTCTAAATTTCCATTTTCTAGGATTCCCCTACTTTCTCTCTTTCTGTAAAGATATTGATTTAATAAATAATATCTTTATGAAGAGTAATAATTGTGTAATATAGTGAAATTTATGGGAATAATTAAAATTGAATAAAATTGTTTTTTAAAAATGGTTGAACCCCTCCCCACCTCGCCCCTAAAGCATCGTGGAGGAGGTAAATCGCAAGATGTGCTTTAGCAGGCCGGATACAAGAACTGTCGTACTGGTGCCCACAAAGAGTTCAATTTCAAACATTGTTAGAGGTAGGAATCGAACATTCACATTGTGACTGTCAGCTCAGCTAAGACTACATCACTCACGTCATTTGCACCACTAAGCTATACCCCATTGTTTTCTAATTATAGTCGGAATAACAAGACAATGAGTAATTATATTCGCATTGTCACATTGTAATTGCAATAAAAGTTTTCAACTTTTGCTCATATTCGCATTTATGTCCCTACTACTTTTGGTCAAAAATTTATATTTAATATTTTATTAATTAGCATATCTTGTATCTTATCACGATTAAAAAAAAAAACGTAAGGAGGGAGAAAAAAAAGACTTATTTGTTCATCGTATTTTTAAATTAATGTGCTAAAAATAAATACAAAAATTCTGTAAAAAATATATATATTACTCACTCTTATAGAACAATTGATAAAAAAAAATCATTGAATGCATAAGTGCAAAATTTAAAAAAAAAAAAAAAACAAGGACTTCATTGTAATTAAAAAGTTATACACTTAACACAAATTGTACTACGAATATAATTACTTCAATGCACTATGTGATTTTACACCACTAGAAATTAGAAGCCAATAATAGTGAAGAGAACTGCAATAATAGAGTCAAATATATAAGGTGATTTGAAAATACATCAGCGACTAAAAAAATGATGTACTATTGAAAAAAAGTCGAAAGGCACTAAAAATTCATTGTGGCATTGTGTCGTGGGTGACCTTTTTTGATTATGACTTTATTTTTGACTAAAACTCAAGCTTTGATCAAATTATTCATCATTTTTTTTTTGTAATATTTTTTTTTTATAACCGTGGATATCATGCCAATTTACTCGCAGCTCAACTAATTCCACGAGGCACTGAAATTTACCACTGAGTACTTACCTCAGTGGATATGAGAGGACTCGAACTGCTGATCATTGGGGAGCAAATCCAATGTCTGGCTAATTGAACAATCCCTAAAGGTTGTAATACTTTTCTTTACTTTGTTTTGATTGGTCTCGAGAGTTCAAGAATATAAAATTTTCAAGACATCAATTGAGTTTGAATAAAATACAATTTTTTTATTATACTTTGTCAGTGATTTGTCTCGATATAAGCCTATTTGGTAAAATTAAAATCTAATTAAAATTGAAAATATAATCGTTATTGGGTCCCACCCGTATAATAAAAGTCAACAATAACGACTAGTTTTTCAATTTTAATCCGATTTTAGTCTCTACCAAATAGGCTCTAAGTAGTCTATGTTTGATGGAAATTAAAATTAGATTTCTAGTAAATTTTAATAAAAGTTGATGAAATGAATTGTTGAAAAATTATAAATCTCATAAAATATGTGATTAAAATTAATTATTAAATTTTAATTTTAATTTTAATCCGTCCAAAACGGTGGTTTGTAATATATAAAAACAGTGGACTATACGTTATTTTCAATAAATTTATTTTTTATTTTGACCTTTTAAGCACCGCAATCTTTCACAGCAACGGCTCTATATATTGAAAAAGTGGTGGAGGGCAAAAAAGTAAATTTTGAGATGGATTGATAATCTTTTTGTAGAAAGGTGGTGGTCGTGTGTGGCTTGGGCGGTGGCTATAAAGTCCGCAGTCGTCATTCATAACAAGACGGAATGACAGGTGGATTTGGCCCACGTGCATCAGCCGTATCAGGCTTTCGGTTACTTATTTTTTTTATGTAATTTACTTAGCACTTGTTTGTCATCCATTTTTTCAATTTTCTTTTTATTATAGTAAACAATTTTTATCACATATTTACTCAATAAAATATTTTACACAAAAATCAATAAAATTACTTTATTTTTCAACCACACATTCTCCAAAAAATACTATTCAATATTTTATTTCTTCTCCTAAAATGGAAGACAAACAAGCCCTTGATGTACCTAATAGTTTATTTGTATTCTTCAACACGAAATACATGATGTAATTAAAAAAAAAAAAGTAATGTTATTCATCCCAGTGGAGATACAAACATAGTTTAGATGACGCTAATGTGACATTAAATGATAAATGAAATTAAATAAGTCGTTTAATTTCACCTTTCATTTAACATATCATTTAGAACCACATATATTGTGTTTGTATCCCCACTGGGGATGAATAACATTACTCTAAAAAAAATGGAGATGAAGATTATTTGGAAGTGTTTGATGCAATGAGTTAGACTTCATAAAAATGAAATTAAGCTCATGTTTGTCTACCATTTTCAAAAACTCTGTTTTCTACAGTAAACAATCTTATCCATATATTCACCCAATAAAATATTGAAATTTTAATGGGTGACAAACACGCCCTAATTATAAAATTATATTGAATTTAGATCGATATTGAAAAAAGGTTGAACCCCAACCTTGAGGGCCCCCACCGCCCCACCCCTAGAGTATCGTGGATGAGGTAAATCGCGGAATGTGTTTCAGCAGGCCAGGGTACGGAGCTGACATACTGTGTCCACAAAGAGTCCAATTCCAAACCTTGTTGAGACAGGAATCGAATCCTCACACTGCGACTGTTAGCTCAGCTGGAACTACCTCACTTCTGTCCTTTGCACCACTGAGTTATGCCCCGAGAGGCTGAATTTAGATCGATATTAAGATTGTATAGACGGTGCAAGCAAAGAACCCCATATTCATAGAGGTCAAGTATATAGATATTTATGTGCAATGTTCTAAAATGCGTAATACATTTTTCAAATATATATGCATTTTCTTTTTTAAAGTTATAAAAATGAGATGACTTTTGTTAAGACTAATTTTGACGCAATTTTTGACACAAATGCATACCACTTTGATGTTTAAGATTGCATATGCGGTCAATGAAATAAGTTAGCATTATCAACCACATAACCCATATGCGAAGCATTTCAAAAACGCATTGAGCACATTCTAACATTTTAGAAAATTGATTATGTATATAATTTTTTTCTCTTTATGTGTGTTTAAATAAATAAACGAGGGACACTAAAATTACGAACAAGACATCGAAAATTTTATGATCAACCTAGGTGGATTGATAAGATTTTAGTCTTCCTATTTTCTTAAATCAATCGATAATATGACGTGAATGGAAAATATGCGCTTATGTTGCATAAGTTAGGATAGTGTATTGTTGGTTTTGAATAAATGACCACAATCGCTTACCGCCTTATTCAACTTTAACATGTCATAATACTATTCATACAATAATCTACTTCAATTTTGTATTTAGAGTGTGCTTAGTGCATATTAAAATGAGAGAATGCATTTTTTTTGAAGTGATATGATGAGGAATATGTGATTGAAAAAGAAGGAAAAGTTATTGATGTGATGGAAAATATTATTTTATTGAATGTGTGGTTGAAAATGAGTAGAAGAATGAGAAAGAAAAAAATAATGTGAGTCAAACAGAGGCTTAATTCTTAATATATCGAGATCCAATATGTCAAACCCACAATTATAGTATTAATTTATAACCTGTTATTCTAATGGAATCATGCATCACTTGTAACTTTTAGACTGAACCAGCTTTTGAGTCCCAAATTTATTTGCAATTGCATATTGTCTCAATTAAAAAAATAATAATAATAATAATAAAAATCTACCATTTAATCACTCATTCTTTAAATTTTACCTTTTTTACAAAATATATTTTAAAAAAAACTTAAACAAGGATTAAGCATTGCGAAGAGATAAAAATAATAATTAGCCTCAGTGATAAGAATTTTAATTTAAGTTAAAAGCCACGATGAATTTTAAGGCGCGTTTGAGCCACATTATTTTGGAATAATGTATTTTGAAATATTAGATTGATGGAGAATGTGTGGTTGAAAACGAAGGAAAATTTATTGACGCGATAGAAAATATTATTTTATTGAAGAATGTGTAATTGAAAATGAGTAGAAGAATGAGAATGAAAGTTTTAATGTGTACCAAACAGAGGCTTAATCCATATTTTATGTGACACATTTTTTTAACCATATATTTCATCAACTTTTTATCAAAATTTACTAAAACATTTATCTTAATCTCCACTGAGGAGGGTTTAATCTATTTTATTGTAAGTAATAAATAAACAACCATTAGTGTCAAGACACATTGGGCATAAGTAATCCTATCACCAATTATAGCCCCTATTAAAAATGTGTCCTACCCAAGGAAAAGCAATAATTGGTACACGAGGCACAATTATTTTTCCCCTCCTATTTTTTTAATATTCATTTTTTTTTTCAAAATTATATTCAATCATATATTCTTTTAAGAATGTTGACCCAAATTTAGTAACTCAATGAAATTTAAAAATACATTTTCAGATGAAATTATTTATTTATGTAACCAATAGATTTTAAATTAGTTCTCAAAAAATCTCTAACCAATTTTTTAATAGTTTAATTCTTACTTTTGTCATGCTATTGCTTAACATGAGTAGGTTGGGTCGCGTGCTAGAGGCGATGAATTAACACGTCTATTACCAATTAGTTTATACTGACGGCAACACGTCACTTTTGGACTGCTTGGATAAGAAATCAATACTTGCACCACTGATACGGTAAATGTTAAATCGAGTTGAATTCAATGCTACGAAATATATGGATAATAATTGAATATTAATGCTCGATTAAAATAAATGTTTAAATTTGATTGAATTTATAAACTATTTATGAATGGTTGTCGAATAGGATTTGAAAATGTTTGGCTTAATAGGGCCGGGCTAGTGATGTTGCTCTTCGAGGTGAAGTTTAAAATCATCATTATTGTTTGTTTGGAAAGGAATGAATAAAATGTAAAATTTACATTAAAGAAAAAGTGAGAAGGAAAGAAGAAGTGAAAAGATGAATGTTGGTTGGTAGGGTATGATTCAGCTCCTTATCACCGGNGTTGCTCTTCGAGGTGAAGTTTAAAATCATCATTATTGTTTGTTTGGAAAGGAATGAATAAAATGTAAAATTTACATTAAAGAAAAAGTGAGAAGGAAAGAAGAAGTGAAAAGATGAATGTTGGTTGGTAGGGTATGATTCAGCTCCTTATCACCGGCCATCCAAAAGAAGTTGAGAAAGTTGATCTTTTGATTCTTTCATCACAACGGGCTGGTGTTGCTTATATCGTGCAGCCAAGTCAGAGCATCTTCAGTCATGATATAAACTAAATTTAAATTGTGATTCAAATTTTCAAAGTGAACAAAAACCCCTTCAAGTGAGAGAAGCAAAGGAATTACAAATTATGTTTTTCGACTTTTTTTACATCCACGAGAGAAAAAAAAAAATTGGATTTAGATCTTTTTATTGGAGTAAAATTGAATTTAGATTCATCATGATATAAATGGTGATTCAAAACTTGTTCCAAAGATATCAATATGCATCAAATTTTACATTATCATTGAAGATACTCCCGTAATGATGTCGTTTTATATTTCTATTTAATTGCCAAATCGAGTTCCCCAACAAAAGATTCATATTGAAAAGTATTACTGACTTTTGAAAAAGAAAACACAATAAAATTGCAAATTGAGATGACGTAAGAGACAAAATACAGATTATAGAGCTTGTTTGGTACAACTCAAAATTAAATTAAAATTGAAAATATAGCTGTTATTGGGTCTCACTCGTCTAATAAAAGTCAACAATAACGATTAGTTTTTCAATTTTAATCCGATTTTAATCTTTACCGAACACACCCTAGATACTTCTTTTTAAAATAAATCCCTACATTGAGAAAGAGATATAAATAATGATTTTATTAGACGTTTTTCCTAATTCATAAGCAGATGCCCACTCAGGGTTTTATTCTTTTTGAAAGACTAGTAAGGTCAATGTGCGTTGCACGTTAGTTGGTTAATATTAAAAATAAGTGTAAATAAATTTGAAAGAGATTCATTTGCATAAAAAAAAGGAAAAATAAATAAATAAAGGGAAACTGTAAGCAAGCCATGCTCTATTCAGTTGATTAACCAATTCCACATGTTAAATAATAGAAAAATAAATTTTGAGGCACGATGTAAAATAAAGCAAGCATTTTTAATTGTTCCATATTATACCATAAAATACAAATTAAGTACGATAAACGTAGGTGTGTGAAGAGGGTTACCTGGCGAGAGAAAGGCAAAGGTTGACAAACTCAGCGCTGTCGTTTTTAGGGGCGGCGCGGACATGAATGGCTAAACGATCAGCCACAGCAGCGATGCGAAACGAGTTCACGTGTGAGGCGTTTAAGGCATTGTTTAGTGCTACTCTTGTGCCGCTTCCGACGCCGACGCCGACGCCGTTCGTTTCAGTTCCGGCCACCGGAGCCGGTGTCACCTCCATCATTCTTATTTATTATTTGATTCTCCCTTGTGAAAAACAGCGGAAATTAGACGCTTTGAGTTATAAATTGGGACCAGGAAAAGAAAAATTTGATTGTTAGGCTCTGTTTGGCTATCATATTCTAAAACTTATTTTTTGCTTAACTTATTTATAATTCCAGGTTTTTCGTAAAATAATTTTGCATTTATAATCATAACTAGTAGGGTCAATATGCGTTGCACGTTAGTTTGTTAATATTAAAAATAAGTGTAAGAAAATTTGAAAGAGATTCATTTGCAAACATGAAAGATATTAATTTGGTCTAAATTTACTTACTTTTGATCTCTTTTCTTTTTATTTTTTTGATTCTTAATATGAAGATTTGGCATTCACAATATTTAACTTCTTGTCATAACAATTTATTTATTAAAGTTAGTTATGTATCGTTTAAGTTTATAACATTTTCGTATCCAATGTTATTAAATTTACAAATGTAAACATCGTAGCAATATAGTTCTTTTCCATAAAGTAAGCTGAAAACAATGATACTTGTTGAACTACTGTGAATGGGATTTTAGTGGCTTCAAGTACAAATAGAAACTTAAGAAAATTTTCAAAAAGAATAGTTTAAAACTGAAGTCTTATACAAATTCAATATGCAATAGTTGGAAGACAATCAACAAGCAATTTTGTTACATGAAGTCAGGTCAAGTTTGATTATATATCCCATGATGCAAAGGTTAAG
>CAIGRS010226627.1:0-16604 GCA_903798395.1 Fraxinus floribunda | reverse complement strand
GCGCCGCTTTTTCAAGCTATTTAGACCACTGTTTGGGAGAGACCGAGAGTCGAGAGAGACGAAGGGTACTGGAGCGGCGGGAGAAGAAATGAAGTTAGGGAACAGGGTTATAATTTTTTTCTTTTCATTTTGTTTTAAAGAAGAAAAAAAAAGGATAATTTTTCATGTACATAATGGATTACATAAGTTCATGTGGAAGAAATCTGGTCATGGATGTCAAGTGTGGAAAAGTCAAAAATTGTAGACTGCCGATAGATGCGCGACACCTGTTAATTATGTAATGTATTATGTAAATGATTATGTACTAGTAGTATGGTCCAAAAAAAAATCCCAAATTTCTAGGGGCAGGGGGACGTGCCCCCAGGCCACCCCCAGGTCCGCCAGTGTTTGAAACTAGAGTTGTCCGTGGGTTGATTCGGTTTGGTTCGGCTCCAAAATTTTCGGGTATTTAATAAATGGACTCGTCGGGTCCAAATATAATTATGAAACCGTTCGGTTCCTTTCGGTTCCATGCCTTAATTAAATTTTTTAACATTTACGGCAATACTACATAAATATAACTAATNCTAATGACATTTCATTCGTAACTTTTACAAATTAACGTAGCTCAATTCAAAAATATATAAATAACTAGTTGTCAAATAATATTAATTCAACGCATAAAAATACAAAAAAGTAGATATTAATTCTATATATTTGAGGGTTTTTATTGAGCTTTTTGGGTTTGAGCTTTTTTGTTAGTGCCACATAATATTTTCGGCATAATGGAGTGGATTGGCTTTTTTTATTTGTGGCCCCTAAAAAGTTGAGGCTCAAGGCTTAAAATTATGAAATGATCTAATTTAATTAATTAATTTGTTAATTTATTTAAAAAAAATAAAATAATTTAATTAATTCAATAAATAAAATAAAAATTTTATTTAGTTTCGATTCTTCGGCTCTTGGTCTAAACTCAAGACCCTACCCATTGGTACTCGATTCGGGTACCCGTTCGGGTATTTAACTTGTGAAGAACCGCTCGATTCGGTTCGATTCGGTTCGGTTCAGGACTTTTGGACACCCCTACTTGAAACCCACCACTCAATTCATGATTCGCCTTTGTTTACATTACAAATGCATTCGGCCTTATTCAAACATCACAAGGAAACCTTAAGAATCAAAAGTAAAGTACAAGTTCTTCCTCAAGAAGATGGTAGCAAAAACCGGAAACTCCAATAACAAAGATTCCTAAAATAACCAAAAACTCCAATAACAAATTCCTAAAATAAACGAAAATTGAAATAAAAAAATAAAGAGCAAAATCCATGCATTAAAATGGCAGAAAAAAAATAAAGAACAAATCATCAAAAGAAGAAAAATTGTGTTGAAAGCGAAAAACTCTAACCAAATCTGAAAAAATAGAGAAGTACCTTAAATTCTAGCCTGGGAATTTCGTAAAACCCAGAGAAATTTGTGGAGATGAAAGATGGACGATTCTTGAAGGTATAAAGGAACAAATGGACGAGTCTACAAGGGAATTCAAACGAAGAGAGATGAAGAACGGCGCATACGATCGGATAGAATATGGATTATATTATTAATAAATGCATTTTTAAGTAAGACCACTTTTTTTCAAAATAAATTTTTCTCAATCTTCTTTTCAACAACATATTTTTAATGAAATAATATCATACACAACCTAAAATGTTTTATTTTTAACCACATATTCTTCATCAATCTATTATTTTAAAATGCATTAAAAAAAATGGGGTTCAAACATGTTCTAATTATTTTTTTTATTACTCAACATCGATTAAATTTACTTGGAGTTCGAATATGATTAGTCGTGTCAATTGAGTCAAGCGACTCGTCGGTTCGTGAAAAAATGAGGCACGAGATGAGCCCGAGTTGAGCAGGCTGACTCGCTAGCTCTGCTCATTTCTAGACAAGTGCTCGTCGAGCCAGCCCACGAGCTGACTTATTTAATAGGCAAGCCACGAGCCGAGCAATATTTAAAAAAAATGTCAATGACCAGAACCGTCACTGAACAAAATTCAGTGACCTGATTTTTTTTTTTTCAATTCCATTTTTTCCATATAAATACCTTCTTATTAATCCATTTTTTTCCACCCAACTATCAATCTCTCATTCTCTACTCTCTAAATTTCTAATATCTTGATTCACCTAATATCTCTTCTACATTTTAATCTATTTCTAATATCTCTTCTACATTTTACATTATTAAGTTATAATCTTATTTTACAATATATTTTCTACGCTACTACATAATCTATATTCATTTTTCAATTCTACTTTAACATTCAATCTCAATTATTTAATATCAATTATCTCATTACAAATTTTCAATTCACAAATGGATCCACACTCATTTGTTGAAAACTTGTTCGGTGTTGGAGGTGAATCACTTGTCGTGCCCCACTGTCAATTTTGGAATGATTCATCGGTCTAAATGAATTATCTATTCTAGAAAATATTTCTAATTTCGATGCTCATGGAAGTAGTAATCCAATTGATTTGGATGACGTTGATGTTTTAGAGGCGGGAACATGATGATGAACTTATATTAGATATTCCCGATGCAAGAGGGAATAGAAAGGGGAAAAACAGGCAAAATGTTGAGACCATTTTAAATTAGTTCAAACTGATCGTGTGATTGATAGAGTTCCAGAATTCAAAGCAGTATGTAAATACTGTCAATAATGATTAACATGGTAAAAAGACATTGGAACCACCCACATCAACCGTCATTACAAAACATGTACGACCAAACATGGGCTTCTTCCTGCTGGTCAAACGCAACTACAATTTGGTAGTCCAGACACAGGTGCTATTGCTACGCCACTTTTTACATAGATGTATTCGGAGGAGAAAGCTCGAACGAGAATGGTGAAGTTCGTTGCCGCAACTGAGCTGTCACTAGCAATAGCGCACAACCAACATTTCGTTTCCTACATGAAAAAATATCTTCTACCGATGTACGTTGGGGTAAGTCTAAATACTCTTCGATCTGATACAATAGAATATTTCTTTCATTCAAGGAAACTATTGATTGCTGATTTAGAAAAATATGGGGATGTGATATCTTTAAAATTATTGAATTCCCTCACAACGCTAATAACATATTTAATGCTATTATGAACATTGTTAAAGAATATCCTTGCAAGAGTAAAATTCGTTCATTTACGTTCGGTAACGCTATTGTAAATAAAGTAGTTATCGATAAATTGTACAAAATACTGTAACTCAATTTCGATGGTTATTTGTTTCATATTCGATGTGTATGCCATATTTTTAATTTAATATAAAACATATTAATGATGAAATTCAAAGAATTAGGAATGCACTAGTGTATATTACGATTTCACCTAGTAGAAAACAAGCATTTGAGGAATTTTGTGCCGAAACTGGGGTGACGCATACGAAAACATTTATTAGTGATGTAGGGTATAGAAACTCCACTTATTATTAAAATCATGTGAAGGTTTTTATGATTTTACAAATATTTTGTTTGGTATTTATTATCCCACTAGTTGTGTGGTCCTTGAACGTCATAATTGCTAGGGCTTTTCATAGATATAAAAATGACCTCGATTTTAGTTCAATTATATATTCCACGGAATTAAAGTTTAGAAAAATATTGGGAAGACTTGCTTATGTTATTTCCGTTAGCATGCGTCATGAACCCTCGATATAATTTATCGTATACTAAATTTGTAATTGATCAAATTTCAAGAACTTTAACTTTTAATGTACCTATTTCTTATAGAAACTTGGAACAAACTTTTTGTGAAATATATGAATTATATACTGAACGAATGGGTACACATATTAATCGGGTACCCTCCGACTCTACACCTACTCATCCCACTGATATAACAAATGACGATGTTTAAGTTTTAAATTTATTCAAAGGCATTAACTCATATAGATATGATTCAACTGCAATTGCATGTGGTTCCTCTAGTACTAGTAGTAGTTTGTCTTCCACCACATGCACTCAAACGTCGAGCGCAAGTCAAAATGTGTTGCCTGTTGAATTAATTGATTATTTTAATCATAATGTGCCTAATAACAAAATAATTAAGAAAAGTTTAGAAGAAATAAAAGAATTCTGGTGAAGGTACGAACGTCGATGGCCAGTGATTTCTGCTATGGCAAAAGATCTACTAACATCTCCGGTTAACACCATAGCTTCAGAATCTTTTTTAGTGTAGGTAAGAGGGTTCTCTCCGAAGTTAGGAACCGATTGAAAGAAGACATTTTAGAAGCATTAATGTGCGTGAAGGATTGGAAAAACGCTCATTTTCGACTTCAAGATAAATATATTGAAATTGCAAGTCGTCAAATAAGTGATATTAATTTAACCATATTCATAAAAAAAAAAAATTTAATACATTTATAATTTTTTAAAAAAATTGTATACATAACAAGTTATTCGTGTACAATTTTTTAACTCCGTCTACTCGAAATTAAAGTAATAGGTTCCAAGCCCGAATAAAAGAGGATGATTTATTTATTTTTATTATTTTAAAAAAGAAAAAAGTTTTAGAAAATGTATATTTAAAAAATGTTTAGAAAATATATATTTCTTTTAAAGGTTTAAAAAATATATAGTATACAAAAAAATAAAAATACCCGAGCTCACGAGCTAAAGCTCGGCTCGGAGCTCGTGTGTATATGGGCCGAGCCGGCTCGGCTCGACCCATTGCCACCACTAACTATGATTGTTTTACAAAGGTTTTGGTAAAAGTAAAACAAAAATTTCTAGTTAGAAAAATTATTTATTTTAAATTTCTTGAAGCTTGATAATTACTTTAAAATTTTTGTAAAACATTATCAATGAAAAATAATGTCTGTAAATCTTAATTAATTTATTTTAAATTTTTTTAAATTGATAGAATATATTTTGTCTGTAGATTTTAATTATTTATATTTTTTTTGTTAAATTTACCAATATATATATATATATATATATATATATATATTTTATATTTTTCAAAAGTTTCTGACAGATTTTTTCTGTTAATAAAATTTAATAGTCTTTTCGTTTTCCTTAAATCATTTACCAACAAATTTTCCGCTGATATAGTGTTATAGGTTGTTTTGTTTTTAAAATGAAATTATGTTTTATATTTAGTTAATATAAGAGAAATATAATCACAAATAGACAACCCATAGAAGAAGATCAACCATTTCCTATATTTTTTCTAAAGGTTTTGATTGATATTTATTACTTTTTTTTGAATTTCTTCACTTTCAACATATAATTACAAAGAGATAACATGTAAAAGAAAATCAACTACCCTGAATCTATTCTAAGATTTTGATTTTGGCATTCCTTGCTTTTTGGAACACTTGTTGCTTTTAAAATTTCTGTAACTTTTTTGAAATTCTGTAACGTTTTTAATTATTTGTCAATTTTTTAAAAAAAAATTTCTGTCATTTTTTTGAATTTATGCCACTTCCAACTTATAGAGTATTGCTATCCAAAAAATGAAGTGATATATAATTACAAAGAGACAACATGTAAAATAAAAACTAAAAAATCAACCACCCCTGGATCTATTCTAAAGTTTAGGTTGGTGTTTCTTACTTTTGTAGTGTTTTATCGCTTTTTAAAATTTTTGTCATTTATTGAATTGTTTTCATATTTAATGCTACAAAAACAGTGATCATTCAATCTTTCAAATAGAAAAAGTGATGCTTAATATTTTTTTACTTTCAAAATACTTTTCATATGATTTTTGAAAATATTCCCATTTTAGAGGTATTTTTGTAAGTTTCCCAATATAAATTATCTCATTTACTTAGTGGGTGTATTCGAACTACAAAAGCCCATTTTCGAAATACAGTGTAAATGTAACACCCATGCAAGTTTATGCTCCATTTGGATAAATTATAGATGGAATGTATAGTTAAGAAATTATGAATCCATTAAACCTGTTAAATGATTCAATTATTTTAAGAAGTTTAATGCTTACTGGACCTCGTCATATCCTTTTATGTTCGATCCTTGAAACGGCATTTTGATTTATTCTTGCTGTTATAAGGTGTTTAATGGAAATGATAGGGTGTACATAGCACTCTTAACTGCTTGTGGACTAACTTTCGGATTGCATCTTGACTTCTAGCTCCTTTATCATTGAACTACCATTTAAGAGATTTAGCTTGTGATCTGAGTCTTTCGATAGAGAAGCGTATCTTCAATCGCCTCAATGGCCAACCTCAATTGCTGTAATTATGAGGTCATACATATTCAGAATTTTGCTCAATTTGGTACCATTTTGTTGCCTGTACTGTAATAATGCTTTACCCATAGATGTCTAGTCAATTTATGTGCCTCGATACATTTCGAAGATAATCAGTTAGCTCTGAATTTGATTGATATTTAACCCCTATATAAAACTTATCCACTAATTCTTCAATATAGTGCGTGTTTGATAAGTGATTAAATTAAAATTTGTAAATCCTACCAAATGTGTTGATGATATGTAAGTAGTACTTTGTGTGTCTTACAAAATCTATGTATATCCATAATGGTGTCTGTTGATCTCAAAAAATAAACCCAACAGATACCGACCCCACTCTCACTACGTCAAACGGTAATCTGGCACGTTTCTACCGAGGGATAGTCGGTAGTAAAATCTGAATGAACGTGAGAAACGCTTTCCGGCGAGAGACCGTTAAGTTCGGGCACTGACAGTTGCAGTAACGACAGCGATCGCACTATTAACGATTACTGAATAGATTTCCCATACTGTATTGCTTTTGTATAATGAAATATGTGAAATGATAGATATGATGAAGATGATGAAGGTTGATTATTGTCTCCTCAATGTTTCTTAGTCATTGATATTTGTAATCGAATGTAGATAGCTAGGTAACAAAGTATAAATCTCTTCTCCTCTCAATCACCCGGAAACACCCCCTTTTTAACATACAAAGAGGGACTACTTATACTATTCTGGCTAATGTGGTAGTCGTTGGATTAGATCCATGTTGCGACATCTCCTACACCAAAGCTTCACATCACTGCCCACTTCGTCTCAATTAATATTTGACAAAGGGTCAGCCGTCCTACCCAAAATAGTTTGACATGGATTTATTGCACGTCTTGTCAATCACTTCTAAAAGATCTCCAAATCTATTATAAGAGACAACGTCGGCTTTATGAACCTCAGATGAGTTTAAAGCCTCGGAGAGTTAGTGCCTCAGCATGGACCACGGCCTTGAGGAGTAAGGACCTCTGTTATAGGCACTTCAGCTACCCTTTTGGGAGCCTCGATTGTACCTCTTCAGATACCTCGGCCAGACACCTGAGGAGCCTCGATTTTGTTTATAAAGAGCGTCGGATCGAGGTGACGTCGGTTCACTTGGGTTCAGTTCTTGTAGGCTGCCTACGTGGCTATATTATTTACGTGGCAGCCCACGTGGAGTGGCGATCTGGAGCTTCTAATTTTGGGGGGTAACAGTGTCCATAATGGATACATGGTGGCCTCCTGAGGACATAATGTATTGTGATATGTACCCATAGCACAATTTAATTACCTCCCAAACAAGTTCGATTGAATTTATGATTTTTAGTATTTGTCTTTCTTCAAATTCAACCTTAAATTCTACAAGGCTTCCGAATAAAATACTAAGGGCATAACAATCTCAAAATGCCTTGCCCAGTTGCAAAATCGAGGTGGGAAAGGTAACATGCTTCCTATTCCATAAACATCGATATTAGCAGTGGTGGAACCAGGATTTCGAGTCAACACGGGCGATCGTCGACCGTTGTCAGTAATAAAATATTAAGAGTCCCGTTTGATGCCCCCCCTTTTTTTCTTCAAAAAGTACATTTTGGAATAGTGATTTGATGGAGAATGTATGGTTAAAAATAAGAAAAAGTTTTGAATTTGCATGTAATATTATTTTATTGAAAAATGTGATGTTCAAAGAAGAGAGAAAAATGTACTTTGAAAAAAAAAGTGGAATCAAACGAGGTCTATAATTTAAATATAACAATTATTTTATTCATACTGAACATATATATTTTTTTTTGTAAAAATTAACAATATTCACCAAATTAAAAAGCAAACAAGGTCTAAAATTTAAATATAACAATTATTTTGTTCAAACTGAACATATATAATTGTATTGTAAAAATTAACAATATTCACCAAATGATATTGTGCCCAAATTTTGTATAATTCAAAGGAAGAACGCGGTTCGAATTTTTACAATTGCATTAAAACGACTAATATATAACATATATTATTCTTGTAAGTTTTATATTAAATTTTATGAGTCACAACGGTTAGGTGATCAATATCTTTTGGAGGGGTAAAGGGTTTGAATCCTCCCTCCTTTATTCCGTTTGATTTTGGCAAAATGGGAGAATTAAACATATTTCACAATAAAATCCATTAGCAGAGGAATTCGAAACTAGGACCTCACATATGAGCATACAAGTTCTGGCCGGCTGAGCTACAAGAAATTCATGGAAACTGAAGAACTTACCAGGTATATAATCTGAGGTTTATTCATTGTAAAAAAAAAAAAAAATTATTTCGACGAATCCAGCACAGGTGGTCGTCAGGGTTCGCCGGGTGCTGGGTCCACCACTGCATATTAGGGAACAAATAGTTCGCAGAATTATTAAACGTACAATTTCGTGTCAATTAAAGTAAAATGATATAATTAGACAATTTATTGACCCAAAAAAACAAAATAACTAATGTCTAGTAGAGCTAACGGAGTCGTATGCATCTAAAAACATCTACAATATATTTTATGGATGTCTAATGAATAAAGTGTTTAGACTAAAATTGATTCTATCTACTATTCAATACTATTGCTTACGTGCCATTTATTTACTTTAAAGAAAAATTAAATAAAATTGAAAGGAAAAGAAGGAAAATCCAATGCTCTATAAGTATAAGTATAAAAAGAATGAAATAAATGTTGAGTCAGCGCGTCTATAGAATTTGTAGATCTATACTTTCGTTGACTTGGACTTTTGGACTTATGGATATAGGTGGACTCCTCTCTAATCATTCATTACATCGCTCATGGTGGAGGTTCGCCTATTCAGGCTATTTTTAAACATACCATATATCTTCTTTCCTTCAACCATGACACTATTTCCACATCTAACATGAGCAAAACTAGGTTGCTAACTAGCTTGTTGTATATGGTTGAGATCGATGCTACTATCAGGCGTATGGTCTCTTGCCATGGCATGGCCTTGTATAGATTGCTAGATATGACATTTCCATGCTCATGGGTCTTTAAGTTTTATTGTTTCCTTTACTCATTTGTACATGAGGTAGTACCTTTTCATTTACTGCTTTTATCTTTCATGCAATTGAATAGAGGTCAAGTTTATGTCCCATCTATTGCATTTATGGTCCATTCACATCATGGTAGGAAAATTCTAATACCCTTCCTATCTTGGTGGAGCCTAAAAACACGCTAGAGCTGTAATTGTGCTTTCTTAAAAAAAAAAAAAAAGGTGTGTAGATCTTAATGGAGTTCTAAACTTAATCGTTATTTTTACACCATCAGTTGATAGAGTCCTCGACAAATAACATTAGAGGGAATATATTTTTAGACATTATCTATTTTTCATATATCACAATGTTTTTAGAGCGATCATTGATTTCACGAGCACCTTTCTTTCTAGTGTAGAAAGGAGAAAGGCACATTGTGCAATAGTAGTATACTCAGATGGATTACCTTCTGCATGCTCTCGACCATTTCGAGATGAAAAATAATTTTAAGTATATGTAAATAAATCTTTATAACAGAGAATTTGAATGCACTAAAAATAGTTTGTCCATTGCTTGATGAAAGTAGTAAATTTCAGTAGTTGGTGTATGGGGGAACACTACTGAGCTTGACAAAACTTCAAATACCAACTACCTCCTTTCTTGATCTGAAACTTGTTAGTATCTAAAGCTTAGATCAATCTTTAGTCTAATACTTCGCCTATTTGGCTCAATTGATCGAAGCAATTCACTACAAGTGAAATTCTTCATAATGATCATGTTCAAGGTTTGATAATCACGACACATTCTGATAGAACCATTGACCTTTTCTTAAATAACATTGGAGCTCCATATAGTGATTTTGTTGGCATGATAATCCTTTGTCCATCATTTCTGCCAATTGTTTTCTAAGCTCCTCAGGACGAGACATGTGGAAAGGTGCCCTAGTAAGAGGCTGTGTACCTGGGATGAGTTCAATTTCATGATCGATTGTTCTTTTTGACAACAATCTCTTTGACAATTCATCTAGCATAAAATCTTCAAATTCCTACAAAAGTCTTTTAACAATTTTGGAATAAATCCAGTGGCCTCCTCAATTTCTTCCAATCGAAGAGTTCACAAGAATGAGAGTTCATTCAACTTGAAACCCTTAGTGAATCGCATGGCTAAGATATCTTCTCACCTATCTTCTCGGATAATGTGGGGAAGTCACAAAGTACGACTATTTCCCACACCCATTTGATAATAGTCTCACTCCTTGAGATTACATTCTATCGACTTCCATCATCGTCAATGAATCAAAATATATCAGCACTACTATCTTTGTATCCCGAAGGAACTTCAATCCTTGAGATATTGCCTTCACAATATTCTAAAATTACAACAGTACCACTGTCTGATACTTTTTCTTTCACACCTACATTTTTTAACCAAATGGACTCCGATTGTCGTTTGTCTTGGAAGGAAGCTTCCTAACTCTTTAAGCAAGCTCTCTATAAAGCAGCTTTCAAAAAACTTCATTGCTAAGGTCCTTTGCTCATCACACGAATTTGTTGTTGTTACGAACACTATAATTTTAAGTCAAGTGTTTACCTTATCTCATTGAATGTCAAAGACATTAGCGTTATGCCAAGTTGCATTCCATGACACTCGGAGATGCTCTGCACTTCTAAAAAGACTAAAACACATTAGGTACACAAGATAGTCCAAACAATACAATGAGCAAGAACCATTGACAAGGAACGAGAGTTTATACCATAATGAAAGAATCCACTATACAAAGCCATATTTAGTAATGGTTGGTTGAGAAGAAAGTTTAAATGGTCATGGTTTTTTCTAACGTGAAATAAAATCTACCTTTTTTGTATCATTTTCTAGTTTCTACTTCTGTGTTTTGAAGTTTCTAGGGTTAATAGTTTGGAAACATAAGTAGACATACCAAATGAAGTCAATTTGCATCGGTTAGAAAAGATGAATTCTGGCATCATATGCACGAGGTTTTGTAATCGATGAGTGTAAAAGAAGTTGAATATGCATGATTTAAAGTATATTTTGAATAGGTCTAGAAAACCTCTTGAATCATGTCGAACAAGTTATAATAGCTTGCCATAAGACCAAGGAAACTTGAACATCTTGAAAATGGTATTTCATCTCATGGACTGGTTAAATGAATGAGTTTTACTCATCTAGTTTCCCGGCGAAGTACATTGAATTGAAGATTACAAGTTATAGAGTGCAAATCTAGTAGGTTAAGAAACTAATTATACCAAAAATCAAGAAAATAATTATCATTAACTTAAGGGATTATCCTTAGATTACTGGATTCCTACAACTATACAATCTCTATTCTAAGGACAAAATCTCAATATTTTCCCTCAAGTTGGTGCATAGATGTCACTGCCCAACTTGTCTAAGAACTTTGAAAATGCTTGATTTGATGTTGCTTTGGTAAGAATGTCAGTCAATTGGTCTTCAGACGAATTCTAGGTAATTAGACAATTTTTTCATCCAATTTTTCCTTAATGACGAATGTGTCTACTTCAACATGCTTCGTACGATCATGTTGAACGGGTTATGGACAATATCACATGCTGCTTTATTGTCACAGTATAATCGAACTGGTTGTCTAAATTGATTATTTAAATCTTGCAGAAGAATTTTTAATCACAAGGCTTCATAGAGTCCGAGGGGCAAACATCTGAATTCATCATGTGCACTTGAACAAGCAACAATACTCTGTTTCTTACTTTACAAAGGTAAAGAAACCAGAAGTAGATCGTCTATCATCTATGGCTCTATCCCTATCAACATCAATGTATGTATCTATGTTTTGGCAGTCTACATTTTTTGTAAACAAAATTCCTTTCCCAGGACTAGCTTTCAAATACCTCAAAATTCGCATTACTGTATTCATATGTTGTTCTCCAGGATTATGCATAAACTAATTGAGAATGATCAATGCATAGGCCAGATCTGGTCTTGTGTATGCTATGTACATTAATCTTCCTACAGTTCTTTAATATCTAACCTTATGAGTCGGTATTTGGTTGGACTCTATACGGAACTTTAAGTCTTCCTCTACTGGTACATCATTGGTTGACATGCTAACATACTAAGTCTTTGATATCTAACCTTATCAGTCGGTACTTGGTTGGACTCTATACAAAATTTGAAGTCTTCTTCTACTGGTGCATCGTTGGTTGAGATGCTGACATACCAATTTCTTGTAATAGATCTAAGGCATACTTTTTTAGGATAGAAATACCTCTTTATTAGATTGAGACACTTCTATTCTAAGAAAATATTATAACTGGCCTAGATCTTTCATTTCGAATTCTATGGATATGTAATTTTTTAGAGCATTCATATCTTCAGGATCATTCCCTATAACAACCACGCCATCTTGTAGTAATCTTACCCTGTTGCTTATTCAAAAATAGTGTGTGGTCTGAATTGCTCTGATGATAGCCAAAAGCTATCATAGATTTAGTGAACTTTCTAAACCTTGCTCTTGGAGATTGCTTCAGTCTATACAATAATCTCTTCAACATGTCAACCTTTCTGGTACACACCCATGTAGTCTTCTTTAGATAATTCACCATGCAAAAAGCATTATTCACATTGAATTGTTGTAATGATCAATCCAAGTTTGCAGCTAAAGATAATAACACCCGAATTATGTTAATTTTGGCTACAGGTGCAAATGTCTTGGTATAATCAACCCCAAAGGTTTGAGTGTAACCTTTTGCCATCCATCTTGCTTTAAATCATTAAATTGTGCCATTACATTGTAAATCATCGACTTCCAACTATTTTCTTTCCTAGTGGAGGATCAACGAGTTCCCATGTTTCATTTTTTTTTTTGGCAAAGATTTCATCTCCTTATTCATAGCTATTTTTCATCTAGGATTGGCTAAGTCTTCCTGTAAACTGTTAGGAATAGATACAGAAGATAATTGACTCATAAGCAGTGTTCTAAAAATCACGCCTAGACGTGAAGCGTGATGAAAACGCTTCGCTTTGAGCCTAAGCGTGAATTAAACGGTCAATGACAATGTTGACCTCTTAATGCTCACCTAGTTACTAGGAACGCCTAGGCGCGCCTTCGCCTCTAGGCCTTTTAAAAAAAAAATATAATCTGCAATCCAAACCAGAGGCCCAGACCAACAGCCTAAACAAGAATACAACCTTAAATATAACCCACAGGCCACAACCCAACAAGAATTCAGCCTTAACTTCAAAGTTGAAAAAACTCCGCTCTAGAACTGAGAAGATGGAGGCAAGAATTGAGAAGATGGAAGAGGACAGGGAGAAAAAAATTCATATCAACGATGCAATTTTTCTATACACACCACACGAATTTGGGTTTCAGCCACCAGGTATGTATAACTTATATAATTATATTCGAATCAGCATCGCAATTTCACACATCGTACAAAAAAGCTGCTTATTATTGTTTCTTTTTTTATACTGAGTTTGAATCTCATCTGAAGCTGTAAAAGGGTTCCTACAGGCTGTAATTAAGATTATTAACAAGGAGTGAAGTTATACAACTCAGAAGAGAAGTGTTTTGCATTTAACAATAGTGAAAACGGGCAAACAGAGTATGTTTAATAACTCTCATTTACACCAATTCTTCACGTATTGAAGTTTCAATTCGTGCTTTTCTCTTCTTTGAACTTTGTTGTTTGATCATATTTTTGCTGGACTTCTCCCGCTTTTTGGCTGTTTAGGTATCATAGTCGAATTATTTTTCTGGGCTTCTCCAGCCCTGTTTGTATCTGCGGAATAATTCTTCGATTTGAGTATTTTTGTATGCACTACAACTCTGCAAGCAATAAGATAAACCCAAATTAGAATCACAACTGGTAGAAATAAGTTTTCAATATAAGCTCAATTCCAACCTTGTTAATGTCCCTGCCTTTTGTGTAATGATATTTATACTTAGCAAACATATTATTTATTTAAAGCTGAAGGTGATTTTATGACATAAGAAGTTCTCTTTCTCCCTGAATATTATATAATCAAACATAAAAAGAAAGTCTGGATCACTACTTCCACTACCAATTGATTTGGGTTGTTGTTGACCGCATGTAACTATGGGTGTTCCTATAAAGTAACTGCTGACTATAAATATGTTTTAAAAAGGTTTGAATTGAGCTTATATTGAAAACTTATTTCTTCCAAAAAAAAAAATGAAATTGGTTGCAATTTGACTGTTTTTTTTCATGTATGATTTTTTTTTGTAGGAACCAATGGAAGAAGGTGATTCCTCAACAGCATCTAAATTCCATGCTAGTCAACTAAAAAGAGATTCCGGAGATGTTAGTTGGGAAACCGCGATTTTGGTAGATCTTAAAAGCTTAATAATGTGAAATGCATGTTATGTGATAAGGTTACTAAGGGAGGAATTTATAGACATAAACTTCACATAGCGGGAATCAAGGGAAAATGTGGAGCATCATGTCCTAAAGCAAGTGAAGAACATAAAGTAAAGTGTGCAGAGGCGATTCAAGGGAACAAGTCTAAAAAAATAGAGAAGCTAGTGAAAAATGCTAGGTTAAGGGAAGATGTTGGTATATCTTTTCCTACAATAGATGAGGAGTTAGAGGAGGAAGAAGATAATGAAATTTCGATTATTGAAAGGAGGACTAGGAAAAGACCTATTAATGTGGGACCCATAGATAAATTTGCAAGGTCTATCAATGTCAATGATGCTTCTATGAGCGCAAGTAAGAAATTGAGACAACAAAATATGAATGATGCAATTTCTAAGAAAAGGTTTTTAGAGGTTCATCGATATTTGGCAAGATGGGTTTATGAAGCCAGAATTTCTTTCAATGCCATTAACAATGATAGTTTTAAATTATTTGTGGAAGCTCTTGGGTTAATATGGCCCGGGTTACAATCCTCCTTCCCAATACCAACTAAGGGAGCCACTTTTGAAGGGAGAGGTGGAGAGGACAAAGGAAACTTTAAAGAAGCAAGAAGAAGAGTGGAAAAATAATGAGTGTTCAATCATGACAGATGCTTGGAATGACAGAAAAAGAAGAAGCATCATGAATTTGTGTGTGAATTGTAAATTGGGGACCACATTTATTTCATCAAAGGAAGCTTCATATGATGCTCATACAGGTTAATACATATTTGACTATGTCAAGGAATGCATTAAAGATATTGGGGTTGAAAATGTGGTTCAAATTGTAACCGATAATGCTACCAATGATATGGCCGATGCAAAATTGTTGGAATTAGAAATGCCTAACATGTTTTGGACATCATGTGCCACTCACACTTTAAACCTTATGCTTGAAGGAATCTCTATACTTCCTAGCTTCAAGGGAGTGATNTGTAACTGACGATGCTTCCAATACTATGGCCGTCGCAAAATTGTTGGAATTAGCAAGGCCTACCATGTTTTGGACATCATGTGCCACTCACACTTTAAACCTTATGCTTGAAGGAATCTCTATACTTCCTAGCTTCAAGGGAGTGATTGACAAGGCAAAATCCTTCACTATTTTCATTTGTGCACATCACAAGACTTTGGCTTTAATGAGAAAGTTCACAAAAAAAGAGATAGTTAGGCCGGGAGTTACTAGATTTGCAACCTCTTTCATGACATTGCAAAGTTTGCTTGATAAAAAACAAGAGTTGAGAAGTATGATGACTAGCAATGAATGGGATAACACGAAATGGTCTAGCAGTANTGAGAAAGTTCACAAAAAAAGAGATAGTTAGGCCGGGAGTTACTAGATTTGCAACCTCTTTCTTGACATTGCAAAGTTTGCTTGATAAAAAACAAGAGTTGAGAAGTATGATGACTAGCAATGAATGGGATAACACGAAATGGTCTAGGAGTAAAAAAGAAAAAGATGCATTTGATATTGTTGTTCCGAATGATTTTTGGAACATGATAGAGTTGTGTTTGAGAGTGTTCACACTAGTGAAAGTACTTAGACTTATTGACGGGGAAGAAAAGCCTTCAATGGGCTTTGTTTATGGAGAGATACTAAAGGTAAAGGATGACATTAAAAGGACATTGAAGAGGGAAAGTGATTACAAGCCAATCTTAGACATTATTGATGCTAAAAGCGAGGGTCGTCTTGATATTCCACTTCATACAACAACTTATTTTTTGAATCCGTTCTATTTTTCAAGAATCCATGTATCAAAGGATCAATTGATCATAAATAATTTGATTGCTTATGTTGAGAAATTCTTTCCTGATGATCAAATGCAACATCATGTGATAAATATTGAGTTACAAAGACATGTTGAAAAAGAGGGTTCATTTGGGAAAAAGATAGCAATAAATGGATGTAAGAACAATGATGCAAACTACAATCC
>CAIGRS010226606.1:0-10516 GCA_903798395.1 Fraxinus floribunda | reverse complement strand
GGCCCCCCCCCCCCGCCCCCCCCCCCCCCCAACCCAATTGGTCGCCTCTTTCTTTCCATAAAGTGACTACTCACAATGCTTAGGTATGAAGATTTAGCACATTTATTGCATGTTTGGTTATGAATAAACATAAAATAACTGTTATATTGCTGTCAATATAATTTTTTTTTTTCCTTTATAAAATGACAAACTAATTGATTGGTTATTACAAGGATACGATTGCTATAGAAGAGGTCAAAAATAGATGATTACTCTCAGCCCCAAGGTAATTTATATGTAGGGACGGTGTGTTAATTAACTTGATAATGGAGATTAATTGGTGATAATGAAAGCTAAAAACAATGATGATAGGAGCAAAAAGTGGCAATTTATGTAATAAACATGTTTGATTAGTCATTAGTGGGATATTAAATTCCGAAAAAGAAATGTTTGTATAGAGAGTAAAAATTGGTTGAAAAAAAACAAAGAAAATCAGATGGGGTGAGTGACAGATTGGTTTTAGTGATATGAATATGATATGCCTAATCATCAAAGAGCAATAGAGAGTTTGAATCCCACATGAGGCAAAAAAAGAGACATCAAGTGGGCCATTCCAGTTTTTTTGTAGGAGAGTACAGGCAATTCTTACAATAATAGAGTCTTCATGAACAGCTCTATTGATTTAGACTATTCAATGTCACCCCCACACATAACCCTACATCATCAATGCAAACAAAAAATCTTGTTTAGATACACTGGGAAAAATCATTGTGCTTTGGTTCTATGAGTTATGGGAGCCTCTATATTCCAAGTGGTGATTCAAATTCTAGGAAACATTATTGAACTTTATTCGAAGAACTAAAGCGACGGAACGTTAACAATCATGACAATTTAAGTTTAGAATTTTGGGTTTTCGAATCGAGATTGAATGACGCTTATTGTTGAACTATTTAATTTAAAAGTTTAAGTTGTTAGATAAAACTTTATGCAATTTTTTTTATATTATCTCAGCATGTCCTCTTTTATTTTTCCTATCAAAATTTGATATGTACAGAATTTCATTAAATAAGTGATGTGAGACTTAAACTAATTGTTTTTCTCCTACAAATAATGTCACCTAGTTACAAGAGTGATAGTTTAAATTCATTGACATATAAATTTTTGAGACAGGCTATCAAACTTTATGTTTCTTGCAATTTATATTAACTAATATTACATTGTGTTTGGTGGGGATTAAAATTAGATTTTTAGTAGATTGTGATAGAAATTTTTGAAATATATAGTTGAAAAGTTGTGGAACCCATGAAAGATGTGATTAATATTGATTATTTGACTTTGACTTTGATTAAAATTTGATTTTAATTCGTACCAAACAAGGCCAACGAGGTTAATAATGATAGAATGAATGACGGATGCGATTTTTTTACATGTATTTTTTAATGGTCCAATATAGCCATATTGTGTCCCTATCATTGAGAAGATTATAAAAAAAAAAAAATGTAGAGAAATTGTGATTTGCTCCATAGATAAATCTACTCTTTTTCGGCTCTTATTTGATGGTCATTATTTTAAAATTTTGAGTTTTGAATAGTGCTTTTTTGAAAAACGTGTGATTACAAAATAGGAAAGAACTTTGATTTACTTACAAAATATTTTGTCGTGTAAATGTATGATTGATGCGTGCTATTAAGGCCCATTTGTATTTGGTGAGACCTATTATTTTGGGGTACCCTAAACCTAAGAGAGATTTCTGCACAAAGAGATCAAAATTTTATCAGGACAAGAGCATCTATACATAATGTCTCTTT
This sequence comes from Fraxinus floribunda, assembly GCA_903798395.1. NCBI lineage: Eukaryota > Viridiplantae > Streptophyta > Magnoliopsida > Lamiales > Oleaceae > Fraxinus > Fraxinus floribunda. The sequence continues at coordinate 8,729 of CAIGRS010226606.1, read as the reverse complement.
GTTGAGGACATTTTGGAAGCAAACTCTGATTTGAGTCTTTTGGCTGAATTCTGCAGAATATGGTACAGTTTGGGGTCCTTAATATGGACTGTCCCTGACTTACCATTGATTTGGACTTTGTTTGGTGATTTTTCATAAGAAATTGTTTTTACTTGATCAAAAAGTTTTTTCACCATAAGCTGTTGCAATTATTTTACTTGATAAAAAAGTTAAAACTTTTGTTCTCATTATCCGAAATTTGGACATTTGTATATGTTGTTATTGCAATATCCAATCGTGCAAACGACAAGAAATAAAGTATACAATTACTAGACGTTAAATTTTGTAGGATAGTAACATTTTTCTTTTCGTTGGTCATAGGTTAGTGTAAACAAAAAATAAAATACAGCAAAGGAAACAAAAGAAGAGTTAGATGAAAAAATATTCGAAAAAAACTTGAACACGTAAATATATCGTTGTCCTCAAACAATATTTGCCCCCTCTCATTATGCTTTTAAAGATTGAGAATGACAAATATTTTGTAGAATCTATTAAACCTTAATGAAGAACACCAAAAGCTAAGTGTATCTTCAAATGAACAAGTGAAAAGATAAGAATTTGATTATGTAAAGAATAAAATGTCTTCAAAATTTGGATGAATAATAGAATGGATTCTCATATATTTTGGGATGAACACCAATATGTATTTATAGATTTCAAACATCGTTACATGAAGTGGTTCCAACTCAAAAAGGAAAGGTGCAATGTTTCACCAAGAAAAACAACAAAAAATTCGAAAAAATCCAGTCAACAGTCATATTATATAACTATGCGACCGTATAGGCTTTAACTTTGTTTTCACACAGTTATAACCTTGGCTGCCTCTGAATTCCTTGATCATGCCTATAGGACCGCATACATATGCGGTTGCATAGGCCATTTACATTGCGTCATTTTCCTTTTTTCATTCATCCATGATTCTGAACAACAAGATTTCAACAATTCCCCACTTGTTCAAAATCAACGTTAATCACATAATCAAATATCAACACTTATGCATAAAAATTAGATATCTTTCAATTTGAATCTAATTATAGTGTAAATCTCATAAAGCATTATTGAAATTCCAGATAGCTAGAACGCTTGACAAAGTTATTTCTTGTGACAATACCGATGAAATCACTCGCACAAGTGTTAAATTTTCACAAGTTCCTCTAACTCGCTTAGTGCTAATATGGTTTCACACTTATCCTATTTCTTTGAACTTTAAAGAGAGACAACTCCAACTCTCTAATGAGGCGGCACCACCTCGAAGTTCAAATAGGTGAATTCTTCCTGTATCTTTGTTACTTTTAGAGATACTTGTACCCTGTACTGAACTTCATTAAGAGTTTTAATTATAACGCATCCCTCCAATAACAACCAACACTATTTTCCAAAGATACGGTTTAAAAAATTTAACATTGTTGAAAACCATCCACTTATTGAATGATTTGTTATTACCCTTTGAACATTAATATACTTGTTTGGTATATTTTTGGTGGGGTTGCTATCATTAGTGGATTTAATTAAGAACTTTCAACCGCATCCTACTTGATATCAATCTTACTAACTCTCTCGTGAGACGTTTAGTAAATGGATCAGCTAAGTTCCAACTAGACTTAGCATGTGTAAGAGAAATTATTTCATGCTTTATTAATTTCCTTACATACTCATGTCTTAAACTCACGTGTCTAGACTTTCCATTATATACTTCGTTATAAGCTCGAGCAAGAGTAGCTTGACTATCACAAATGATAGATATTGAAGAAATATCATTTATGTCTGAAGGTATTTCATATAACAAATCTATTAGCCACTCAGCTTCTTTTCCAATTTCAGACAATGCTACAAATTCTGACTCCATTGTTGAGTGAGTAATGTAAGTTTTTTTCTTAGACTTCCAAGAAACTACACCTCCTCCAAGAGTAAATACCCAACCTGAAGTGGACTTATTTTCTCCTGCATTTGATAGCCAACTAGCGTCAATATATCCTTCCAAGACTTTAGGGAACTTTTTACATTGTAGTTCAATATTTTTGTTTCTTTAAATAACCAAGAACCCTGCCGATGGTCTTCCAATGTTCGGAACTTGGATTGTTAGTAAACCTACTTAGTTTACTCACGGCAAATGCTACAGCAGGTCTTGTACATTATGTTGCATACATAAGACTTCTAATTGCACTTGCATATTCTATTTGAGCTATTTCTCTACCATCATTATTTATCAATTTGATACTTGGATCTAACGGGGTATTAGCCTCCTTAATGTTCTAGTGTTTGAACTTATTTATCACATTTTCAATATAATGTGATTGACTCAGTGTAAAACCATTACTATCCTTTTCAACTTTGATACCAAGAATAGTATCTACTTGTCCAAGATCTTTCATTTCAAACATAGAAATCTCTTTGTTTCTTTGATATAGTCTATATTGTTGCTAATGTACATATTGTCAACAAATAAACATATTAATGAGATTATATTATCACTTACTTTAATATATAGACATTTCTCTACCGAATTGTGATTAAAACTGAAAAATCGGGTGTCGCTCGGATTACCAACTTAACAATTTTTAAGCTACCAAATGGTTGTTACTTATCCCTTTTTAGGTTTGACCTTATGTAAGGAATTAATTAATCAAAAGGAACAAGTCATTTTTAATTGTTTTATGATAATTAAGCATACAAGTTCAATTATAATATATTTGAATATCGTAATAATAAGGAAAACAATAACAAACACCGGTATGATAACGGATAAATCCCAACTAGGTAAAAACTTCGAGACCAAGTCAGCTACCTCCATTATAGACGGTATGGAGTGAGTTACAGTCAGATGCTATCTAGTCAAATTCGCTAGACTTCTCGATCGATTTATTGTTAACTCCACGGTCTGCTCCAAGACTCGTTCCAAGATCTTTAGCAATTGTCTCTTCCCAGCGAAATTTCAAGAACTTGCTTAAAGGCCTTGGGCTCTTCCTGCACTTGTAGTCCAACCTCTCTTAACCTCTAGCAACCTCTGAAGTTCAACTAAGAAAGTACCTTTCTGTGTCCAATAGGAAGTAGGTGGTGTTTAGGATTCAATAGGTTTGTATAAAATCAAGAGTGAAATGATGAAATCAATGTATGAATAGGCTCTTGAATATGTTTTAGAGAAGAGGGATAATGAACAACCACCTTAATTTACGTACATATGCTTGGATATTTATAGGAGAGGGTAATTAGGTTGAATGAGCTGAAAAAAACTTCAAAATAGCAAAATACTTTCGGATCGACCTATCCCTCGAGCGAGGGCTCGACGACAGGCGGACAACATACATTCTGTTTTTGTCGCTAAAACGCCAACTGGACGAGAAGCTAGCAAAAATGAGACACCGTGTTTCTCCTCTTTTCATGCTCAAACCTAGACCTCATAACCAAATTTATACAAATTGCACCATAGGTCCTTGACTTTTACAAAATGTTATAAATTAGTCATTTTATCCACAGAATCGCCATCACTAAAAACCTAACGAACTCTCCCTTTGCATTCTGTAACAAACTATACAATAAGTCAAGGAAAACTAAATACAAAATCTAAACTACCCAAATTTCATCAAACTGATGTCTTTTGCATTCCTTGTTAAACATGTTTCCTGAAATTCACAACTCAAATACCTAGTGTAAAAGCACGTAATACAGGAAATAATAAAATCATTAAACATATGATACCAACATTAGCTAGAATGAGACGTAACACTAATGTTAATCCAAACCAACAAATATCACTATCAATCTACTTCACCTTCAAGAAGTTAAAATTCTCCCATTCACAACATTTACTTTACGCTCCCCATTTTTGTCACAAATGACGAAGGGACCCATAATTTAAAGCATCACAAAATTTATATACCCCCCCTCCCCTTTTTAACATTAACACATAATACTTGTTAGCCTGCACAGGTATAAACAATGTACAGTAAACCTTCCCACATACTTAGCTCTAGTTAACATGGAGTAAATTGTATAAGTGACTCATATGTGTAAAGTCACTAATCCTTTGTAAGTATGATTCCAAACCTTAATTTTGTGAGAAATTACATACTTAACTTCACTACCAATAAGTGAATTCATCTACTTATGAAAATCAAGCCATTTAAAGTACATTAGAACCTATAAAGAAAAGCTGATTGTGTATAGATATTTTCTTTTCTCCCCCTAACTTTGAACATATTTTATTTTCACATCTTTCAATATTTTAAACTTATTATTATTATTATTCACATCTTAAGTACAAACCCTTCTCTATCAAGAGACTAAAATGACAGCTGTAGCGAGCTTTAGACCAGTTAATCTAAGTCAGTTGATCATAGACACTAGGTTATGAGAAACCCCTTAAGCTTAATTGTTCGAGTCAAATAGGCTCCGAAAAAGAATATAAGATATTGATCTTTTTATTACCGAGGATAAACTTGAGCTTAGGTCTAATAAATAAGGTAAATTAATGTTCAAATCTACCTTACTAACATGTGATTGCCACCCCAAATCTCACACATGCGGTTAAGTCCCTCTAACAAAATCATCGTGTGTGCAGTGCAGATGGTACATGAAGACACATATACTAAGTACAACAAATAATCTAATCTACCAATGGAAACTCTGTTACAGCTCATCGATTAAACTCATACTTGATCACAACAAACAAATTCAAGTATATTATATATTATGATGTAAAAACAATTTCCCGCATTTCTTATTTTTTGAATTTCAAATTTTTTTTGTTTTTTTTAAAGTATAAACACAGTACACAAAAAAATATCAAACACACAAAAAATAAAAACAAAAAATATGCATGAGTTTCCTGCCTGGAAAATCAATAAAAAAAAATATGATGCATGCATAAATCAATGTCACGCGACGATAAAGCACGAACATATACCAAAAATACCTAATCAGTTAGGTATGTAAATGCTCTTACCTTTAAGAGTACTGTGATCTATTTCAAAAAAATTTAGATCACTTTTCTTCACCCAAACTTGCGAATATTCCCATTCATCTGTGTTACTAACTTGATCAATTGACTCACTTGATTAGTAAGAAAGTCTATTTGACCAACAAACTCATGATTCTTATTTCTATTTAAGTTTCGATTTCTACTTCTGTTAAGAAAATGACAACACCTAAGTCTTATATGTCCTAACTCACCTCAATGAAAACATTTATGAATAAACTTAGGACCGAAAGTATGTGATTGTTGATATCTATTCCTAGGTGGCAGGTCATACACTATCTAGTAGGCCTCTGTCTTACGTATCCCTTATTCTTAGGTTTGGGTTAGACACATGTTTAAGCTAGTCAGTACCAGGGACAAACGTGTTTTTGGACGTACTAGCAGCATTATGATCATTTTTGTTATATCCTAAACCTCCCTTATTACCAGCAGGCTTACCCATTTCTAGAATGTTATCTAGCTTTATAGAACCACTAGAAAAGGCAAGAAGTTGAGACTTGGAATGCTCTAGGCTACATATAAGATTTTTAACCTGGATTTCTATTGTTTCCTTTTCAACTGTCAGCTCATTAGCTTCCCTAGAGGTCTTTTCAAACTCACTAGTGAGATTCCTAAACTGTATATCTAAAGATTCATTTATTGATTTTAACGAATTCAGGGCAGATGTAGATTCCTGAATGTACGCTACTAGTTTCTCATTTTTTTTACTCAAGTTTTGTAACTCTAATATTTAAGACTTTATTTTTTGTTAGAATCTTAATGCTCTCCTCATAGATGAATATCTTCCTCGCTATCAGAATCTTCTTTTAATTCTCACTACTACTTAATTCTCTTAGCCTTTTCACTTTCCTCACGAGTTCCATTCTTAATTCTCATCGTAAAGGCAATATATTTTTCACTTTCCTCATGAGTTGATTTCTCACTCTGATTGTCCGAGTTAGACTTTTCATTAGTGAGAGTAGCATTCATAGCCTTATCTGAATTTTTCATACTACTAGGACACTCACTCCTAACGTGGCCAAAACCTTTACAATTATGACACCTCACAGTTTTAGAACTCTTCCTAGATCCACTAGGACCACTTCTATGCTTCTTTTGAGGTCTTTGTTTATTCCTAAATATTTTTCGAATTTTGTTAGTAAGGTAAGCAACTCCTCTTCATTAAGAGAATTTGAATGGGTAGAGTCAGAATCTTCATCTCTAATGATGTTCAAGAATCGACTTCTCAATTTTAGGTTTACCTACTGTAAGTTCATAAGTTTGAAGAGATCCAACCAAATCTTCAATCTTAATGGAATCTTAGTCCTTTCTCTTCTCTATTGCTGTGATTTTAGATCTAAACCTTTCTGGTAGGGATCTAAGAATTTTTTTGACTATCTTAGGCTATGGAATTCTCTCACCTAGGTTGAAGCTAGAATTTACTATGTCATTTAAACTCGCATAGAACTCATCAAAGATCTCATTATCTTTCATTCTAATCTCTTCAAACATAGTGGTCAACATCTACAACTTAGAGTTCTTAGCCACCCGAATTCCTTTATGTGTGGTTTGTAGAATATTCCAACCTCTTTGGCTACCTTACACATAGACACTTATCTGAACTCTTCCGTGGATACTGCCATGAATAGGGCTTGTAAGGCTTTACTGTTACAGTTATATTCATCTAAGTTTGCTCTAGTCCAATTAGCAATAGGAGGGGGATTATTTTATTATTAACTGTAGAACTAGGTGCATCACAACCATTCATAACACTAAGCCAGATACACTCATCCATGGATTTTAAAAGAGCTCTCATCCTAACCTTCCAGTAGGCATAATTACTGCCATCAAAATATGACAGGATGGATAATGAATTACTTATCTAAATAATATGGGTCAAGGAACGAATTTGGGCTCTGACTCCTATTGAAAAATCGGGTGTTGCACTGGATACCACTTAACAGTTCACGGATTACCAACTTAACGATGTTTAAATTACCAAATGGCTGTTACTTATCCATTTTTAGTTCTGACCTTATATGCAGAATTAATCAATCAAAAGCAGCAGTCACTTTTAATTCTTCCTACGCTTGTAGTCCAACCTCTCTCAACCTTCAACAACCTCTGATATTCAAACAAGAAAGTAGTTTCCTGTGTTTGTAGTCCAACCTCTCTCAACCTCCATTAGCCTATGAAATTCAATTGAGAAAGTACCTTCCTATATCCAATAAGAAGTAGGTGGTGTTTCAGATTCAATGGGTTTGATATTTTTTTCAAATAAGTGGTTGTATTAAATCAATAGTGAAAGGATGAAATGAATGTATGAATAGACTCTTGAATATGTTATAGAGAAGAGGCACAATGAACAACCACCTTAATTTACGTGCATAGGCTTAGGTATTTATAGGAGAGGGTAATTAGGTAGAATAGGCTGAAAAAATACTTCAAAACAGTAAAGTAGGATTTTTTGGAACTGCCTTTTGCTCGAGCAAGGGCTCAGCGACAGGCGAACGACGCACTGTCGCTCGAGTGCCAACTGGACGAGAAGCTAGCGAAAATGTGGCGTCATATTTCTCCTGTTTTCATGCTCGAACCCTAGACCTCATAACCCAATTTATAAAAGCTGAACCTTAGGTCCTCAACTTTTACAACACATAACAAATTAGTCATTTTGTCTACAGAATTGCCAACACTAAAAACCTAACAAAAATCGTTTGACATTATTTTAAAATCAAATTTCTCATGCCACCTTTTAGAGGCATGTTTTAATTCATATAAAGATTTAATTAGTTTGCACACCTTATGTTCATTACCTGGTAGAACAAGCCTTTCTGGTCGTTACATATAAACCTCATGTTCGATATCTTCATTTAAGAATGCCATCTTTACATCCATTTGATGAACATGTAAATCATAGTTAGATGCTAGTGCAAACAAGATCCTTATCGAGATTATCCTAGCCACGAGTGCATATGCGTCAAAGTAATATATTCCTTCCTTTACATGATACCTTTTAGCTACTAATCTAGCCTTATAGGTATGGAGTGTTCCGTCGGAATTATTTTTCCTTCTAAACATCCATTTACAACCAATGAATTATAGATCAATTATTTCCCGAGTGTAATTTGAAATAATAAAATCCATTTCATTATTTATCGCCTCTTTTCAAAATATGCATGGAAGACATTGCTTACTTATAGGTTCTAGAATCACTTTCGACTTGAAGAACAAAAGGAATTGTTCTTACAACATCCTTCATATATCTTTCTACTAAGTAGAAAAAAATAAGTTGGGAATTCAATTCATCCGATCTTAAACATTTTTCTTTTCTAACTCTCTTACTTTCTCGAGGATCACTTTTAACATCTTCTGTTGATGTCTCTTCTTGTGATTCTTTAGAAGTCGGAATGTCTAAATAAGTTTCTTTTTGAGAATTTCTCGTTGCCAATACGTTTAAAAAAAAAAAAAAAAACTCTACATCCCTTGATTCTATTATAACATTTGATTATAAGTTTAGTAACCTATAGGCCTTGCTATTTAAAGAATATCCCACAAAGGCACATTTAATACCTTTAGGACCTAATTTAGTTCTCTTAGGATCCGTATCCTTGTAATAAGTAAGACACCCCACACTTTGAAATAATTAATATTTGGTTTCCTACCTTTCCATATTTCATATGGAGAAGCCTTATTTTTATTTTTTTTTCAATGGAATCCTATTTACTATATGACAAGC
>CAIGRS010226582.1:0-20522 GCA_903798395.1 Fraxinus floribunda | reverse complement strand
ATTTCATTTTAGTCCTTCAACTTTCAAAATAATTAAAATATGGCATATAGAGCAAATAACTTTATTCTAAAATTTTCGGGGTGTTACAAGTTGTAAGCCAGGTCAGCGACAGTTTTACAGCCAAGGATAAAGGCATGGTAGCGTACCTAAAGAAGGTTATGAACCTGATCCTATGCTTTGAAAAGTTTGAGTTAACCCAAATCCCAAGAATGGAAAACGTACACGCGAATGCCTTATCGAAAATGGCCAATAGCAAAGACTCAGAATTGCTCAAAATCGTAACAGTTGAATACCTCTTCAGGCCCTCTACAGCCAAAGTATAAGAGGTGATGTGGGTTGGAGGAACCCACAATAGATGCAACCTATCATAACTTAACTCAAGGATCACATTTTATCGAAAAACAAGGAAGAGACCTACAAGATCAGACGTAGGGCTGCCCACCATGTACTCCAAGACGAGGTACTTTACAAAATAGGCTTCGCATCCCCTCTTCTATGGTGCACTGGTGGAGATGAGGCTGACTATGTCTTACGAAAAATCTACGAAGGAATCCGTGGAAACCACACAGGGGGCCCAGCATTGGCAAGGTGCTAAGGCAATGGTACTATTGGCCAACCTTAAAAAAAAGTTGCTATACAATTCGTGAAAAGGTGGGTAAGACAAGTGTCAGCAATTCTCTCCCATTCAAAGACAGTTATCCCAAGAGCTGACCGTAGTATCTAGTCCCTGGCCATTCACCAAATGGGACGTCAACCTAATAGGATCTATGCCAAAAGGAAAAGGGAGTGCAAGCTATGCAATTGTCGTCATTGATTATTTCACTAAGTAGGTCAAGGCAGAATCGTTAGCTAAAATAACTGAAGAAAACACTTCTAAATTCATATGGAAAAACATCATATGCAGGTTCGGAATTTCCCACTCAATCGTTACACACAACGAGCGGCAATTCGATAACAAGATGCTTAGAGACCTATGTGACGAATTGGGTATCAGAAAACATTCATCCTCCCATCACCACCCCAGGCAAATGTCCAGGTTGAGGCAGTCAACAAGACTATAAAAGACCTCTTGAAGAAGAAACTTGATGCATTAAAGAGCGCATTGATGGACGAGCTCTCTCATGTGCTATGAGCAATTCGTACAACCAGTCGAACGACAACAGGAGAGACCTCCTTTTCTATGGTATATGGGGCTGAAGCCATAAGCCGTTGAAGTGGGTCTTCATTCGCCTCGTCCCTTGCAATTCAACGAGGTATCTAATGATCAGATAAGGAGATGCGAGCTCGACTTCCTTGAAGAAAGGAGAGATGACTCTCAAACGAAACTGGCCTCATATTAAAGGAAAATGGCAAGGTACTACAACGCTAAGGTGAAGAAGAAATCATTCAGAAGAGGCGATCTGGTGCTCAGAAGAGTTTTTCTATCCTCTAAAGAACCTGACGTTGGCACATTGGGTCCAAACTGGGAAGGCCCTTACCATAGATCAGACGACGTTAGGCTAGGGACCTTCTTAATTGAGAACTTGGATGGGAAGGTGCAGCCCCATCCCTAGAATTTTGAACATCTAAGAATATATTATCAGTAAAGGTCCTTATCATTACTTATGTACCCTTTATGACTAATGTATGCACCTTTCATTTTTAACTATGACAAGCTCATATGCTGAGTATGACAAGCTCATACCGCTTTTGATCAACTACAACAGCTATGTCGAGCCCATAAACTAGTTCATATGCATGGCGAGCTCATAAATGAACTCATGTATAACAAGTGCCTATATCAAGATGATTTATTGAAAGTGCAATTACAGCGAACCCATGAGGTGGTTAATGATCAATTAAATTATGGCAAGCCCATAAAACTTAATTATTGATACTTAAAGCCAACGATTGTTTAAATTATGGAAAACCCATTAGGTGGTTGATGATCAATTAAATTATAGCAGCCCATAAAACTTAACATCGATACTTGAAGCCATGATTGTTTAAATTGTGGGGAGCCCATGCGTTCAAATTGTTTAACCAAACTCAACTATGGCGAGCCCATTAGTAATTGACTTATTAGTTAAAAAGGACACCCATATGTTAATACTGTTTACTATGAATACGAATATGACGAGCCCATAAACCATCAAATTAAGAACTGGAAAGATTTATTTACAACCAAATTGAACTCATTACAAAGAGTCAATTATAAAGGAGGGTGGCTTATCCTAAGAGGCAGCAGTGTCATCTTGCTGAGACTCCTCAAGAGCATCTACTTCCTCCACTTGGTCTTCATCTTCATTGGCAGGGGTGGAAGGCTCGACAGGCATGAACTCTTCTTTAAGGTGGTCAGATCTAGTTGAGGATGCAATCAACGATCCTTACAAGCACTTCGTTGTACACAACTTTCCGCCAGTATATACCGAGGCCGTCGTACTCAGCTATCTCATGGAAGTAAAAATCGTACTCATTCACTGCCACCGTCCTAGATCCCCTTAACTGCTGCCTTAGACCGTCTACTTCAGCAATCAACTCCTCGACTTTGGCTTTCAGCTATCCCTTATCCTTATTGGCCACCTCCAAGGCTAACGAAGCTATTTTCTACAAGTTGTCAGAGTTCTCCACTCGCTTCATCAGAGCATTGACTTCAGCTTTGCAGAGATGGACTTCCTTCTTTAGTTCATCACTTTCCTTAGTGATTGCATCCAATCTCGACTCTGCCTCTGCCTGCTTCATCTTAGAGGCATCCATGGCCTCATTGGCCGAAGAAGCCTCAGCCTTGGCCCTTCGTCGTCGCCTTAGCACTTTCCACTTTGGTAAGGTATTCCCTATTGAGGCCCTAAAATCGCCTCAACTTCATTTGAACATTCAAGAAAAGTCTTTGAAAGCGAGCCTACAGGGAAAGACCCGTCTATACCATATCCACAGTGTCGCAGGTCTCCACATACGACGAGTGTTTATTAGTCCAATAGTTGTGATGGACCCTCGTAGCCCCTTGGACCTCAACAAAGAGCATCTCCATTACCAAGGAGGATATCTCATCAGCCTTCCCACCCAAAAAGTTTTAAGTTTTTCCTTCAGATGGGGCACTCCTAGCATCCATTCCCATTTTCCTCTTTATGAGGCTTACTTCTTCCTCGATAGCCTCCTCCACATCAAAACTTTTTACGGAGGAAATGAGCATGGCGACGATGGGACACCGCAGTGATTCGCCAATGGTTGTTTAGCGTTTTGGGGGAGCGAGAGGCCCGGTGTTCTTCGATAAAATCAATTTCCTCTTAAGGGGCCTATCCAAAGAGGCCTCCTCTTCTTTCTCCTTGTCTTTCTCTCCATTTTCCTTTTTTCCCATCTTTACCGGAGGAAGCAGTGGATTCATTTTAGAGAGATATACCAGCCCATCATGCTAGTTTTTGTATGAAGACGACCTGGTGATCAAGGACTTCTTTTTCTGAGCCTCTCTAGGCTCCTCAGCTGGAGCAAATTGGGCTTCACATACTCTCTCTTGTCGTGTTGCTCTACAAGCAAAAGAAATAAATAGGAAAATTATGGGAGATAGTGGTTGACAAGCCGAGAAGCAAGTCGCTTTGTTTTACCTTTTGTAGCCATCAGTTGATGGGTAACGAAGAGGTTTCACATGTTGACGACGTTCTTGAAGTACCTCCTCTCCGTGGGCAGGTAGTATATTGCCTAGATAATGGCCCACTCAGATGGCTCGAGCTCTAACTGGTTAACTACAGCTGCATAAAGCTCGTGCTAGACAAATGACAAAAAAAAAGGAGGAGAGGGGGCCAATATATTAAAAAAGTAGCACAATGAAAGAAAGCTCAACTCACTATACTCATGATATTGGGTCGGTACAGTGATCTCTAGAACCACATCTCCTTTCATTGTCTGCCAGCGACCCCTGACCCAAAACTAGGAGGATTTCCATTTTTTGATAAAAGTTGGGGTCCCCCAGATGAAAGGACAATGTGGGCCTCAGGGATTCATACAATACCATCCCTTGCAATCACTCTCCCCACTAGAGGCTTGAGGTTGAAAGAGGGTTTAAAAAATGTGTGGAGGCATATCCTCACCAGAGTGACCTCCTTCCAAAGAAAAAGGCCCCTGCTAACTGGTTTCATGCATTGGGTACTAGTTGGCCAAGTTATACTGCCTAAGAATATATCCGAAGAAGAGGTGTAGAGGTTACCTCATCCCTCCGGCCATAATGGCCTCGCTCACTGCCATACACCCCTCTCTAGGAAAGTATGCCCTCTCTTATAAGGTTGGCACAAACATTCCTATGTTGTCGGGGATCCTATACCTCTCCCGAAAGGTTTCCAACGTACCCTCATTTATATCTGTTGGCCACAAGGAGGCTCCCCAACTAATACTATAGTCTACAAGACCCTCTAGCATCATCCATGCACTATGAGGGCCCCCATGACCTCAATAATCCTTTTAATAGGGATTATAGGGGCCACACCCATCTCGACACAGATTAATACCATGTCTACTTTGGAAAATCCCCGAATGACTTCTTTGAAATGGAGGCCATTTTAGTGCGAATGGATTTGAAAATCTAAAGATGCTTAGATACTTACAAAAGTTCTGGATGCCGGAAAATAAGAAGAACGAAGCTGCTCATCAGACAAGGAATGATGGAGGCTATGGAAAATTTCAAAGGATTTCAGCACTTGAACTTTTGATTTTCGCAAAGTGAAGAAAATGGGAAAAAGTAGTTTTTCATCCTTTTATATAGGCATGCTAAAAGAACCCTCACCATTGGATCTTCCTCTACTATAATCTGAGCCCTCCACCTATGATCTCATCTATCACGTTAATACAAAAGGGTGCTTCCTAAAAATTCAAACTAAGGGCTCAGATGAAGTCGTGTTTAACACGTACCGTATGCACTCGTAGGCCCTGCAAGGCGAAAATATCATCATCATTACGTATTAAATGTGCACGTAGCTCAAGCCTGGGAAGTTGTCACACCACTTGCTATTTTTTTTTATTAGGAATCAACATGCCTTTCAAATCATTGGAGCACGCCACCTGGTAGGCTTCAGCCATTGAAGGGGCTCGACATACGCACCAATGGCCTCACCTTGCATCATCTTGCCTTGTCACCGACTTCAGCTACTGAAGGGGCTAGGCATACGCACCAAGGGGTCATCTTGCATCATCCTGCCTTGTCGCAGGCTTCAGCATTGAAGGGGCTCAGCATACGCACTAAGGGCCTCACCTCACATCATCCTGCTTTATTGCAGGCTTCAGCACTGAAAGGGCTCGGCATATACCCCAAGGGCCTTACCTCGCTTATTCCTACCTTATCATAAGCTTTACCTACTGAATAGGCTAGTCTTTTACTTCCAGGGCTTCACCATATCCTAATAGATCTTGTGGTGAAATGATTGACAAGATAATTAACTATTAATGCTATCCCTACATGTCTACATGGTCAAATCTCACTTGCAAGAATTAGGACTCATAGATATGAAAGAGGTCTTAGCATTTAATACCTTGATTGATTGATTGATGCTTACAATAAGGGCCGATTGATCTGACGAGGCCACGTATCCTATCATTCGACGGGCCTCATTTGTCTTACTCAAGTATAAAAGCTAACGTTTAGTACCATTCAAAGGTAATGCGAGTTTAGACTCTCGAGTCTATATTTTGCTACATATACTTCCAGTGTTCTACTCCCAAGCTGACCTCCTTTTGTCGATTGGAGGCTCACATTCTAAGCTCTCCCATACCCTAAATGCCTACTCTAGCTGACTCGACCGTTTAACCTATGACTTGTCTAAGTGTGTTGGGATCTAGCTTACGTGGACGTGAGAGGTTTTGAGATCTGTTGACCACATCATTGGTACATTTTTTTGGGATCAACAAGACCAACATTGAAAATTGCAAAACAAATAATAATGATAAAAACTATTTTTGTGTGTTTAAAAAAAATAGATAAATGGGTAAGTATAAATGTGGAGGAAATGAGCTGGAGGTATTGAAGCTGCCAAATATATATCAGCTGGATCAGCTAGAGTACAATCAACGACAAGAAGGCCAACGTAAATCAATGACAAGGCAGCAACAACAGAAGCATCTAGAAGAGAATTAGTTGGATTGTTTTGTGTAGTTGTATTGAATCGATTTTGCATTTAATTTTTCTTGCAAGTTAGTTAGGAAATGATTCCATTTTTCTGTGCTTATAGAACCTCCATTGCACATTTATACACGGTTTAATGAATACATTCCAAAATTGATATGGTATCAGAGCCTGAAATGGATGAATCAAATACTTCCATGGATGCAAACATTAATCCAAATCGTATTCAAAATCCAAAACAAACCGATGAAAGGAATTCAAGTGTTCTTCCTCATGATCCCACTCATCCCAGTAATCCCTACTACATTGGCAGCAATGATGGAGGAGCACTTATGCTGGTTACTCATGTTCTGGACTCCATCAATTATTACTCCTGGGCTCATTCTATGAGGAGAGCATTAAAGATCAAAAATAAACTAGAATTTATTGATAGAACTCTATGTAAACCAAAGGATCCCAATGATCCATTGATGGAACATTGGCTTAGATGCAATGATATAGTCATAACATGGATGCAGAATGCCATGGAGATTGACATTAAGAGCAGTACGATATATGCAGAGACCGGTTATCTCATTTGGTTGGATCTAAAGCAGCGGTTCTTTCAGCAAAATGCTCCACGTATATTTGAAATTAAAAAGGATATCACCACCTTGATTCAGAACCAAGATTCTGTGAGCATTTAATACTCCAAGCTCAAAATTCTCTTGGATGATCTATTGAACTACGAGAGCATTCCCAGTTGTACTTGTGAAAGTTTGAAAATAGTTATTCAAAACCAGTAAAGGGACTGGGTCATGAAATTTCTAATGGGACTGAACGATATTTGCAAGGAGATTAAGGCTCAGATTCTTATCATTAAGCCATTTCTTAGCCTGAATGAGGTGGCTCTTTGATCCAACAAGAAGAGAAGAGATGGGAAATATTTAATTCTAATCCCGCTAACTCAGATCCTATGGCTTTTCTAAGCAAGCGAAACTTCAGAGGGGGGAAACCGGAGCTTCTCATCACAGAAAAGAGAGATATCATTGCACTTACTACAAAGTTGTAGATCACTCTCTTGATAGATGCTTCAAGACAAATCGAAACAGACCACTATACTCTTACTGCTAAATGCCAGGAATTCAGTGGATAAATGCTACAAGCTTCATGGATTTCCACCGGGGCACGAGTTTAGTGACAAAAGGGAAATCTGTTGTCAACTTGATTTCTGCAAGTTCAACATCTAATCAGGAGGTAGAAGAAGACAAAGGTCAAGTATCATTGAGTCAAGAGCAGTACTCTCAGCTAATAGCACTCCTTAGACCAACAACAAACTCTCGATAACTAGCTTCTTCATCCAACAATACCCAAACACTTGTTAAATCTTTCTCCATTAGATACATTCAATCATAAATTCTCTAGTATATCACTAAGTTTGACTGCATTTCATCACAATCATGGAAACTTTTTCGAAACACCATGGATTCTAGATACTGGAGCAACAGATCACATGATCTGTTCTACCTCCTTCTTTACATCCATTCAAGCTAAAGTAGCTTATTCTAATGGAGAAAATGTTCTAGTCACACATGTGGGGACTGTCAAGATCTCTGAATCCACAATTTTGCATAATGTGCTTTGAATTCCTAGCTTAACTTTTAATTTGATTTCAGTAAAAAAAAAAAAATTCTAGCTCAATCTCTAAAGTATTGCCTTGTTTTCTTTTTTTATTATTGTTATATCTGGGACATTTTGACTTGGAGAACGATTGGAATGGGTAAGGTGAAAGAAGGATTGTATCACATGGTGAGGAAATCAGTTTCTTCTTTAGCTTTGTCAGAAGTCCTCAACCAGTTCAAATGTACGTCCTCTTCCTCTGTGTCTATTACTAAAAACCATAAGGAATCTAATCTATGTCACTATAGATTAGGCCATTATTCATACTCTAACTTCAACTTTGATGGAAATATTCAATTCCTACATCATCTAGTATCAGTCATATGTGTCCATTAGCAAAATAACATAAACTACCATTTGGTATTAGTCATCACAGGACATGTGAATGTTTTGAGTTGATCCAATGTGACATTTGGGGACCTTATAATGAAAGCAGTATGGATGGTTTTAAGTATTTTCTTTCTATTGTTGATGATTTTAATAGGTGCACATGGATCTATATGTTAAGTTTTAAATCTGAAGATACCACAACCCTACAAAACTTTTGTGCAATGGTTGAAATTTAATTTAAAGCAAAAATCAAAACCATCAAAACAAACAATGGTGGAGAATTTAACATGATAGATTTTTACTTAAAAAGAAGCATAATGCACCAAAGAACATGTGTTGAAACACCAAAACAAAATGCTATGGTAGAAAGAAAACATGAACACGTCTTGAATGTGGCAAGGGCCTTGAGGTTTCAAATTGGACTTCCCTTAAAATACTGGAGTGATTTTGCATTGACATCCATATATCTCATAAATAGAACACCAACACCTATCCTAGATCGTAAAAGTCCCTTTGAAATTTTATTTCAGATCAAGCCAAACTATAGTCACTTAAAAATATTTGGGTGCCTATCTTTTGTTACTATTCTTGTCAGTGGAAGACACAAGTTTGATCCTAGGTCTAGGAAATCTATTTTCATTGGGTATCCCTTTGGAGTAAAAGGTATGGTTACTGGATTTAACAACCAAGAAATTTTTTATCTCAAGAAATGTGATTTTCCATGAGAATGTCTTTCCATTCAAAAACATCAAATCCAACAGCTCTACTCTTTCAACTGATTTTAGCCATCTAAATTTCGCACAAAATCCTATTATCTCTAATGATCTTATAATCTCTACTTTTGATAAGGTTCAGCATACTAAGCATAACACTCCAAACGATCCACCATATACAAAACCTTCCAACGTTCATGAAGACACCAATAATGACATTCATAAGCCTATCATTGATACTTTGGAATCAAACCCTCTTATTATAACTCACCTACCCTACAGGTCCAACAGAATTCGCAAGACTCCTCATGTTTTTGCAACTTCAAAAACTAATCATTCTGAGCCTAAAACTAACCAAGAAGCCATTACTTCTCATGAATGACGTGCTACCATGAAAGCTAAGATTGAGGCCCTTGAACTCAATGATACTTGGGTTTTGACCAATCTACCATCTGATAAAGAGGCCATAGGATGTAAATGGGTATATAAGGTGAATTTTAATGCTAATGTAATTGTTGAAATATACAAGGCGCCTCTAGTGGCAAAGGGATACGCTCAACAAGAGGGACTTGAAACATTTTCCCCTGTGGCAAAGTTAATCACCATTAGAACCTTACTGGCAGTTGCAGCAATCAAGGGATGGAGTTTGCACCAATTTGATGTAAATAATGTCTTTTTACATGGTGACTTAGATGAAGACGTTTACATGGAATTGTCTCGTGGTTATCTCAATATCAATAGGAATAAAGTATGCAAGTTACACAAGAGTTTGTATGGATTAAAGCAAGCTTCACGCCAATGGTATTCTAAGCTTTCCAACTTCATTGTTGAACAAGGATATACCCAATCAAAGGCATATTACAGTCTATTTACTAGGCTAACTAGTAGTACTTTCACTGTAATTCTAGTGTATGTGGATGATATAATAGTGGCTGGTTATTGTATTGACTCCATCAATAAGCTTAAAGTCTCACTCAATGAAAAGTCCAAAATTAAAGATCTAAGAAAATTGAAATATTTTTAGGCATTGATGTAGCAAGGTCTAAGGATGGAATTCGCATATGTTAGAGAAAGTAAGCCTTAGACATCTTTGCAGACTCCAGCACCATTGGTTTAGCCCCTGCTAGGATATCTCTTGATCAGAATATGAATCTCAACAAATATGAAGGAGAGCTATAGCCTGATCCATCACTTTACAGAAGATTAGTAGGAATGTTACTATACTTGACCATCACCAAACGTCCAGACCTGACCTTACATATTCGATTTAGTTGTTAAGTCAATTTATGGGAAGTCCTAGAATCCCACATGAAATTGTAGCAAGACAGACATCCACGTTCTCCTTGATGTGTAGGGTGTTCCAGCTACTCTGATAAGTGAATGCTACCTGCAAAATGAGGCCAGGGCTTTCCTCCCCCGTTATACCTCCGGCGTGAGAATCAGTAGTTGGTTTAGGAAAGTAGGAAGAGAGTATAATTGGAATTCAAACAGTTCAGCTTTCAAGAGAGTCGTACCTTTCTCACCTTAGGGTATTTAAAGGCACGTGATGCAATGCACTCCTTCAGCAGTTAATGGTGTCATGTGTCCTACGTAAATCTTCCTACTTCTCCCACGTTATGATGGGATGACCCAACTCTTTAAGCGGTTGGTTGTGCCCACGTTTCCCGTTGAGCGGTTCTCATCCAGCTTATGGCCATTTTTATGGTTAAGTGTAGCATATGCCTCATAGTGGTAGACTGCCATGTAAACGTAGAGGGCCTCTTGGTGGTAGACAGCCTTGTGGTGGTCGATGGCCTTATAGTGGTAGACGACCTACGTGAATCTACAGGCTTCGTGGTAGTAGGCAGCCTCATAGGGTCGACGGCCTCATTGTAGTAGACGATCTATGTGAACGTAGAGGGTCTCATGGTGACCTCATGGGGGTTGACGGCCTCATAGT
Source organism: Fraxinus floribunda (assembly GCA_903798395.1). NCBI lineage: Eukaryota > Viridiplantae > Streptophyta > Magnoliopsida > Lamiales > Oleaceae > Fraxinus > Fraxinus floribunda. Next base: position 9,799 of record CAIGRS010226582.1, on the reverse strand, counting down.
GGTAGGTAGCCTCATGAGGGTCGACGGCCTCTTGGTGGTAAGCGGCCTCATGGTAGTCGACAGCCTTTGTGAACGCAGAGAGCCTCATGGTGGTTGGCGGCCTTATAGTGGAAGATGGCCTATGTGAACATAGAGGACCTCATAGTGGTAGACACCACTTAAGGGTAAACGGCCTATCATGTGCTACTCTATATAGAGTACATATCAAGTAGTTCTCACCTCATTCGCCGTTGTGGATAAATTATTAATGACATCATGTATCACTAGCCTCTATATCCCTTATCAATGTTTATTATCAAGGGGTATCCTCTTTACTTCTTTCGTGTTGGTTAAATTTTTTTTCATTTATTATGTATAAAACCATAATTACCTCTTCATCCGATGAAAGCGCGAGTAGGGGGCAAGTTAATCGACCAACCCATCCTTAGATGGGTCGATTGAAGTTTCCCAACCAACCAGCCTCATGGCTGGTCGCAGGGCCGGCCATCCTTCGATCGGCCCCGTCGGGCCTCTTTTTCTCATCGGTGGACTCCTCCATAAGCTCGATATTTTGAGCGATCTTTGAGGTAGTAGGGTATAAGGTTTGGTGATAATCACAAGCCCTTAGAGCAATTTTGAGCTAACCAATTTCTTGACTTTGTTGCTCACCCTGTATCGCCAACTATCACCAAGGTATCATCATGGGGGATTACCACTACTATTAAATCTTTCTCACCAAAAGTGATGATTTGATTGAACCAGGCCTTTTTCTGAATGGAGTAGACCCTGACTATGGGTGTATAGCTCTTTCTGGCCGAGTTCGAGTCCCCCCCACTGCGATCCCTCCAATAATCACATTTATAACACTGGCCTTGGGTGGTGGTCGGTCATCAACCATTTGCTTGCCTTGATCATTCCTCACGTACTTAGTCAAAAAATCTCGCTTCAAGAGATGCTTGATCTCCTCCTTCAAATGGATGTATTATTCCATGTCATGCCCATGGTCTCTACAGAAATAGCAGTACTTGCTCTTATCGCTCTTACTGCAACCGCCTCCAACGGTCTCGACTAGTCGAACTCTTTCATGTCCCAAATTTCCATCAATATCTTGGCTCGTAGAGTATTTGAAGAGGTAAAGGCTTTGACCTCCTCTCACATCTGCCTAACGATCGATCCTGAGTGTACCCCCTGTTTATGTGCTCATTCCTCGGCTTGTCTTCATCAAAGAGTTTTCGCTCATCACCTATCTTTCGCTTGTGACTTTCTGCTTTCCATCCTTCTCTGAGATTTTTAGTGACATTCTCTACTTTCTTTGTATCAACATACTTGTCACCGTTTTTCAACAAGTCATGTATCAATTCTGGGAATTTTTGGAGAGTGACATATTAAAGGTTCGGTTCCGTGTCCCATTCATTAACGCTGCTACCAATGCAGACATTTGAAGGTCTTTGATACCAAGTGTCATCCGTTGAACCTAGCCAAGTACTCCTGCAAAGATTTGTCTTTCTCTTACACAACCTCCAACAATCCAATGGCCATCTTTCTCTTCCTTTTGTTACTCATGAATTTTGCCATAAAACTCCTGGAAAGCTCATCAAAAGTCTTTATAGACCTGGGTGCCAAAGTGGCCACCCAACCTCTAGCCTATTTCTTGAGGATGGGAAAAAGGATCGACATGTCACTGCCTCTAGGACTTCATAGAGACTCATTAAATCAATAAAGGTCCGGAAGTGGATCAATAAATGGAACTACTGTGATTTCAGGTGCAAAAGCATCTTTTTCCAAAACCATTTGCTTTCGCCTATCCTTCATCTTAGTTAATGCATCATCTATTTTCCAGGCCATCATCTCCTCCATCTTCCTTTCCAAGTCCATCACGGGTTAAAATCTGTGAAAAGCAACCTCTGCAGTCCCCAAGTCCTCTGCCGTAGCTGAGTAATAGGCGGGATAACTGTTTGCGCCACTTGGGATGGTTGCTCACATACGGCCTCTGGTGGGTTCTATAGTAGGGTTACAGCTTTATGCATTTAACTATACAAAAGGGCCATCAGGGTTGCTAATTAAGTTTCTAGGTGCTGAATTAGCTCTGCGTTATTTACTACGCTGGAGGTGGCGGGTCGTGACCCCTTATGACAGATTTTGATTCCATCTCTGCCACATTTCTGACCGTACGCATTTCACTCCTAGTCCATCTCCTTGACATAGCTTTTTTGTTCAGTAATTTCCCACAGATGGCGCCAATGAGATTGTAGGGTGTTCCAGCTACTCCGATCAGTTAATGCTACCTGTAAAATGAGGTCGGAGCTTTTCTCCCCGTTGTACCTCCGGCTTGACAATCAGTAGTTGGTTTAGGAAAGTAGGAAGAGAGTATAATTGGAATTCAAACCGTTCGAGTTTTAAGAAATTCATATCTTTCTCACCTTAGGGGTATTTAAAGGTACATGATGTAACGTACTCATTCTGAGGTTAATGGTGTCACGTGTCCCACGTAAATCTTCCCATTTTCCCCACATTCTGATGGGATGACCCCCTCTTCTTAAGCTTTTGGTTGTGCCCACATTTACCGTTGAACGGTTCTCGTCCGGCTTATTTCCATTTGTATGGTCAAATGTAACGTTGGCCTCATAGTGGTAGACTAGATATGTAAATGTAGAGGCCTCGTAGTGGTAGGCAGCATCATGGGGGTCGATGGGCTCATAGTGGTAGACAGCCTATATGAATGTAGAGGGCCTCATGGTGGTCAATGGCCTAATGGTCGTAGACGATATATGTGAACGTAGAGGGCCTCATGGGGGTCAACAGCCTCATGGTGGTAGGCGGTTTCATGGTAGTCGACGGCTTCATAGTAGTAGACAGCCATGTGAACGTAGAGGGCCTCGTGGTGGTTGGCGGCCTTATAGTGGTAGACGGCCTATGTGAACGTAGAAGACCTCATAGTGGTAGATAGTCTGTTGGGGTAGACGGCCTATCATGTGGTGCTCTATGTGGAATGCATATCAAGTAGTTCTCACCTCATTGGCTATTGTGGATAATTATTAATGTCATCATGTATCACCACATTTACATGTTGCTCATAAGGTATTAAATACATCAAAAGAGCACCGGACAAGGACTATTCTATCCTATAAAATCAAGGTTGCTACTAAAGGGTTACTGTGATTCATATTAGGTAGCATGTATGGACACCAAGAGATCAATAACTGGTTATTGTGTATTCATTAGGGAAGCCTTAATATCGTGGAAATCAAAGAAGTAACATCTGGTATCTAGATCTTAAGCAGAAACGGAATACAGAGCAATGGCAAACCTCTGTTGCGAACTTACTTGACTTGGATATTTAATTAAGGACTTAAACATTGAACATCTTCTACCAGCTATCTTGAATTGTGACAATAAGGTTGCCATTCGCATAGCTACAAATCCGGTGTTCCATGAAAGAACAAAACACACTTAATTGTCATTTGGTTCGAGACAAAATACAAGATGGTAGTATCATCACTCAACATGTTCCCAGCACATCACAAATTGCATATATTTTAACTAAATCTTTAAACTCTCAAAGGTTTTACTCTTGCTTATTCAAGATGGGAGTGATGAACATCTACTCTCCATCTTACGGGAGGCTATTGAAACTGCCAAATATATATCAATTGGATTAGCTAGAGCACAATCAATAGCAAAAAGGTCAACGTGGATTGATGACAAGGCAGCAACAGTAGAAGCATCTAGAAGAGAATTATTTGGATAGTTTTGTATAGTTGTATTGAATTAGTTTTGCATTTAATTTTTCACGTAAGTTAGTTAGAAAATGATTCCATTTTTCTGTATTTATAGAACCTCTATTGTACATTTATACATGGTTAAATGAATACATTTTTAGTTTTTTCTCAATTCTTCAATATCAGAATTTTGTCATTCCAAAATTGATAAGAGGGAAATCAATGGAGAGATGAGAGAGAAATTTGGTCCATGTGCTTGGAGGCCTTGCACCATGACACCTAGAAGTGTAGAATGATTGGAGAGCCCTTCCCAATGGTTTGATCAAGCTCAGCCTTTTTTTTTACCTCTTTTACTGCTCCTTCTCGACCGCCTGCCATTTTTTCTACGAGATTTTACTAGCTTTTGCTACTTCGAGCAAAAGAACAAAGCAAGACGAGAATTTATTCAAGAGGGAATTTGACGTGAATTATGTTACTTGTACATTGGGATTAACACCCCGATGTACAACACCTTCACAAGAGGGGGGGTCCAATGATTTTTTTTTATTATTCATGGGCCCGCTTTTGTGAGGGGGATGTCCACCGAAATGTTAATCCCGATGTAAGAAAAAAAAAGTATTTCCCATTTAGCATTGAGGTTACAACAAATAAGGTAGATGACAGAAAACGGTTGATCTAAATGGTTGGGTGGTTGTGTTGGATGGGGTGGATATATAAAACGTTTTCTATTATTAATCCTGTATTAATTAATTTAATAATTTCTAATTTTCACTTGATTTGTGAAATGAAAATTAATTCTCCTTATTTCTGAAAACCAGTCTTTAAAAGCAGGTTTTTAAGTAATTTTTCCAAATGAAAATCAAAATAAAACCTTGAAATTCAAGATTCAAGTCATGTGGCTCCTTGTCTTCAACAACCGGATCATTAGTCAAAGAATTTTGCAATTTCATAGTAACAAGAGGATCAACCTATTTTGTATTTCAAAAATTTTAAATTTGTAAAAAATGAAGTGTTTTAATACACAAAATTTGTTGTAAACTTGTGTAGAATTTTGTTAAGATTTTATAGAAATGTGAAATCCATAAAATTTTTGAGAATTCAAATTTAAATAAATTTATTAAAATCTGAGTTGAGGACGCAATAGAAAAATATATCTTCTACTTAAAATTATTAAGTCTTAAGTAGATTAAACTATCAAGTTTAAAGTTCTTCATTCAAAGACTTAATAAATTAATCTTCTATGTTTGAAATGAATGAATGTGATGATGTCAAATCATGATTGTCAACAATCATTGTACATGTAACATAATCAAGCTTAAGAGCTAGTTTGGTACCAATTTTAATCCAATTAAAATTGAAAATATAGTCGTTATTGGATCTCACTCGTCTAATAAAATTCAACAATAACGGCTAATTTTTCAATTTTAATCCGATCTTAATCTCTACCAAACATAGTCTAAATGTTTACATTTCTAACTACATTATTCACAAGCCACAAGTCGGTTGTCTCTTCACTTGAGCTGGCTCTTCAACTATTTAAAAATTAGCCAGTCTTCCTTTTCCAGAGTCTTCCCTTTCCACTCATTCTCTTTCCACTCAATCTCTCGCCACTTCCAAGCTCCGTTTTACCTTCACTCCCTCCCCAACCACCTGCACCACGCTGCCGATATGCTATATACACAACCACCAGATTCCGACGACCACAAGTTTGCATGCAGTTGAATCATCCATCACACCCATTCCTCTATTTCATAGTCCAAAAAGCCATCACTTTCACCACGCCCATTCTCCAGATCGCTGCAACAACCTCAAATCCTCGTCCCAAAATAGAAATCCACAAGAGCTGACAACTATTAAACCCAAACTAATGACCCGACTTTAACCCAGCTTTGCCAACAAATTCTGTTTGTACACGCATGAGCTTTCACTTCCCATTTTTCCAAGCCATCTCTCACTCTACGGCTTCTCAAGAATTTGGTGTCCATTTGATTATACAAGGTATGTACGCTACCCCATTTTTCTTCTTCTGTTTTCTATATTTTTTGTTGATGTGGGATGGGGTGGGGTGAGGGTAAGGGATAGACTCCAAGAGTTTAATGGAAAAATCTTGGCTTATTATGATTCATAATGGGCTCAAATTTTACTTCAATTTTCATGGATGAGCTCACAAGGTATGTACGCTACCGCTATTCTGTCTTGATGCTTTTGTAGATGTTAAAGAAAGGGAAAAGTCTTTGATTACGTGAGTATGTAACACATAAAAGTGATAGCGATTTATCAATTCAATTCCACTCAGAAATGGAGGCCCTTCCCCTTGAAATTTTAGTGGCCCTTACAAAGTATATGATTGACATGAATGGTGGACGTATATTACAATTTAATTATGAGCTCCATTACATTGAGACAATGAATAAAATTAATGGAGACAAAGAAGTCATTGTTCTCTGATTTTTTTTAAAAAAAAATTGTGACTTTTTATTTGGCTCAACGTTTATTATGGGATTCTCTTTTTGTACCATCTGTTTCATGTTCTTTTGTTTTTTGGTTATGTTTTGGAATTCATTAGGAAGAGATAATGTGTCAATGTGTTAAAATGTATTATGAAAACAACAAGTTCGAAACAAAATAACATAATTAGTGTATCTCATAATTTGGTGGACTAAACTAGATTAAGAAACAAAAACAGTTGGTTTGAGAATGAATTGGGGGCAATAATTTCATTTTGATTTGGCTGTGAAGATTGGGGAAATTTAGAAATGGATGGACATGGAAAAGATAAAGAACGATTCTTCCTATCTCAAGAGATTACACTTTTGAATTGATTTTATTTTGTCTAGCTGTTATTTTTAATACTGTTAATGGCCACATAGAATTTCTATCTTCCATTAAAATGAAAAATATTAACATGCAGGGAAACCACGTCATTTTTTTTAGAATGAATATGAATGAGAATCTAGACATTTCTTTGAACTTTTCGTATGATATTGAATTCATTTGTGTTTATTCTTATCTAATCTAAATAGAGAACGTATATTTCGACCTGAAATAGAAAAATGGCTTCAGTGTCTAAAAAAAAATAAAAGACGAAGAGAAGTGTGCATTGACCGTACTAAATTGGATATCAACGTACTGACGCCCAAGAGAAAATCTCAACGTTTTGTCAATTGGAAGGTATACACGATGAAGAAAAATTTTAGTAATGACATTCTTAAAGATACTTTTAGAGCCTGTCTGGGAGAAGTTTTTCTTCAAATTTTAATTGCTTTTGTTACCGTTCGCAGGATAGTAGCATGACATTTTTGACTTCTCACTCACAATGGTGGGACCCAGACTGCCATGTAACAGTCAAATAATCAATTTTTTGGTCCAAAAAATCAGCTCCAGACAGGGCCTTATTTTGATTTGGCCATTAAAATGGGGAAGCTCTTCATTCAAAATTTGTATAGTTCTCTGTATGTAATAAGGTTATTCCATGGAAAATAAAAAGGTTATAGAAGATCTGTAGATTGGTAGGTAATGTGAGGATCCAAACCAATTAGATGTTTTACATAATATCTCAAAGCTTCAAATTTGACAAATATATATGATACTAAGAGTAACTTATTTTACTACTAAGGTGACAAAATCCTAGGATTGCCATTTAAAGATCAACCGAAAATATTACTAGAATGGAACATGCTAATTAGTTTGTTAATATCTTGCATCAACTTTATTATTTAGTTTAATTTTTACTTGCTTTGTTCTTAAATCTTGCTACCCCCCCCCCCCATTTTTAGCTCTCACAATCATCCATCAATTTTTGGTCATCGTGTTTCTAGCTGTCATTTTCAGTACCGTCACATTTTGTGTTATGTTTTGTTGGTTGTATGGAAGATTCCTGTACAATATTTTGCTTTGACCCACTAACTTGAAGAAAATTGAATTGCTGATGGATGTTAACATGTTTTTCTTTTCCTACTTTCCTCTTCCTGTTTCGTGGGAGAAAAATTTTGCTGATGGATGTTAACATGTTTTTCTTTTCCTACTTTCCTCTTCTTGTTTCGTGGGAGAAAAATTAGCATAAAGCTATAGTTCTTTCTAATGACATCTGTTAACAAACTTGTGCGTATGTGTCCTTATTTTTATTCACAAAGTATTTGTGGAAACTTACTGTTAAGGTCACATCAAATATTTTTGTGTATATTTTGGTATGTTGTTGATTAATAGTGCGAAAGAAAGTAGGACAATTGTGAAACTGGTTAAAATTAAAATTCAAGGAAATCACTTAATGTGATTGTCAGTCTCTTTTGTTGATTTAAATCTCTCTCAAGACATATATTGAAGGCATGTATTATGTAGGTGTATACAAAGTGAAGGAAGTCATTATATTTGAATGTAGGGCCTTGAGGAAGAAGTTCAAAGACAAGATGTCTAAATTCTAGGTAAATTAGATGCACCATATAATGGAGAGGTTTCAATTTCTTCCAATTCTTCTTTCCATTTCTCAGTATCTCTTAATAATTTTTATTGTAGGCTTTAAAAGAAAACATCCATTAGGAGTATCGTGAAGTTGTCGAGAGATGTGTATTCACAGGTTTTAAACCTTATAATACGAAATTAACTTGTACAACTCTGTGCGATTGCTTCCTTTCAGTCTATTTAATTTTAACAGTTTCTTTTTTCATGCGCCTTCAGTAACTGGAAGTCGAGCTGATGAAGAGGTAAAACCTGCAGCCGCATTTTAATTTATAATAATTTAGAATGCCGTGTATGTTCTCATTGCTCATATGTTTTGCCCCAGACAATTGATAGATTCATCGAAACTAGGGATAGTGAACAGATTTTTCAAAAAGCAATTAGTGAGCAAGGGAGAAGCCAAGTTTGTTCTACTGTTCCATATATGAGAATGGACAGAGGAGAATTCTTATCTCTAGTTCCATTCACTATCCAAGAAGTACCCTGAATGTATATTTATTACAAATGTACATTATTGTTTCTTTTGTTTTTCGTTTTCCTGGTAAATAAGGTGTTTTTATTCCATATATTGTTGAGTCCCATTCGTTATAGTCGAGTCTGTCCAGTACAATATCTATTTATTCCCATCCAATGAAGTGCGGTAAGACAATATATTATTTTAGAGCCCGTTTTTTAACTGTAGATTGATGACAAATATTTAGTTAAAAAATAAGAAATTTTTTAAAATTTATGCATGATATTTTTTTTTTAAAAAAGAATCTGTGATTGAGGAGACTTTTCAGAAAATATCTTTTTTGTAAAAGAGTCGTATGAAGCTTTCTTTCCCCCTTTTTTTGAGTTATCAGACGTGGCCAGATCTTATTCAAAAGGCGAAAGATAGAGGTTTAGATGTGATACAGACTTATGTTTTCTGGAATGGGCATGAACCTGAACCTAGGAAAGTAAATAATTTTTACCTCCATTTTATGAATATCTTCACATTTTTTTTCCTTAACTATACATAGAGCAGTAAATTTTTCTTCAGGGGTTAAAATACATATTTATTTATGTTTTTTTTCAGTATTATTTTGGAGGAAGATATGATTTGGTGAAGTTTATTAAGCTGGTGCAGCAAGCATGGCTTTATGTACATCTCAGAATAAGCCCCTATGCATGTTCTGAATGGGATTTTCGGTAATATTAGAGAATGACAATGAAATTTCTGTAGAAATAAATTATAGAAATCCCTTTTTCAGCATATTTTTTGTTTCTTGAGCATCTTTTATTGTTTGAATTTCAGGGTTTTCCAATTTGGCTCAAGTATGTCCCAGGAATTAGTTTCAGGACAAACAATGGGCCTTTTAAGGTTAGGCAAATAATAATTTGGCATTTCTATCTTTTTTTATAAGGGCACGTTTGATAATTGGATATTCATGCATGATATAGTTGACAAAATTTTAACTTTTTTAACCCACCATGAATATGAATACTTTTTCTAATTATGTGCTCATATTTTTTGTTCTGAAATTCTATAATCACAACATTTATACAAGAAGCTGACAAACATCCAACCAAAAAACAAAAGCAGGAGTAGTAATTCACAAGTTTAAAATATGTATTTTGAATCTCTTTTGCAACATTATAGCTAGAGTCCACTACGTAACTCT
>CAIGRS010226580.1:0-15053 GCA_903798395.1 Fraxinus floribunda | reverse complement strand
TTTTAATTAAATATAAAAATCTTGTATTTAAATATAAAATATCTGATTTTTGAACATTAAAACTTAAATTCTGATTTTGAAAAATGGGTCTTGAGAAGTAGGGAAGGGTGTAATTACCACTAAAAAAAAATAGATTGGGCTTTGTATTGGGCTGGGGTTGATCTTCAACAGAGGTTGCCGTGAAAACCTCTAGTGCTTTGGAGAAGATATTGAATACGCATCGCGTGGATGTCTCACTAATCTGATCATCAAAATTGGAGGAAATATGACATAATCTCTCGTTGCGTGTTACAGTTATGTGCTGCTTAAGGGTCTCTCTTACGTCCATGAGAAAGGTTTTGTTCATTGTGACATAAATCCCGCCAATATTCTTGTCTTTCCCAAAGCAGATGGTTCTTCCATACGCAATCTCAAGATAGCAGATTTTGGACAGGCTAAGAAAATCGGAGAGGGGGAGAAAATCTTGATTCCCTGGCGATCGATTCACAACAGAGGTGTACTGTTCTATTCATCCCCAGAATCGATTGCTTTGGGGATTCACGAGCCAGTTACTGATATATGGTCTCTCGGTTGCATTATACTGGAGATGATCACAGGGAAACGCATTTAGTCGACTGCTCGGAGTGATGCATAGTTGTTACAACAAATTGGATTTGGTAATCCAATACCCAAAAATATTTTCAACACTGTGTATTATGAAGGTTATTTGGCTTAACTCAACCTAACAAAATCGGCTTGTAAGAGGAGGATTGCCATCACCTTATTAAGTGGATCGTGTAAATATTACCAGCCATTGTGGGACTTTAATACGCCCTCTTACGCTCAGCATGGATCATGTCAAACAATTGTGAATAAATCGATATTGGGTACACCGAACATTACAAAACTAGGCCTACTCTGATACCATATTAGGAAGGATATTTGACATAACTCAACCTAACAAAATCAACTTGTTGGGGGAGGATTGTCCTCACCTTATTTAGTGGATCGTGTAAATATCACTAACCAATGTGAGACTCTAATACTGTGAAAGATTTCTTGGACAAATGCTTGGCCGAGGACCACAAACAAAGATGGACGGCAGACATGCTATTGAGTCATCCATTCATTGTCAAGAATTTGGCAACATTGCCTCAAAAATTTAACAATCGAGTGCTTCTCTCTCAGACTAATCCCTTTTCTACTGGTATATGGGCTTCTATCATCTTCCATATCCTCACCAACTTTGTGCACCACCCCGCAAGATTAATCAGAATGTTCATGTTCGCCATCTATTACCTTAGAAGCTATATCAACCTCGCCAAAAGGTCCAATATGCCGATTAGTACTTGGTGTCTTTTGGAAACCGTCTGAAAAAAAAAAAAAAATAAAAAAAAATAAAAAAAAATTGATATCTAGTTTAGGAATTTGTAATATTTTGAATTTTCTAAGTTTTTTTTTTGCAAGAAAGTTTAGGTGGATATGTAGATTTTGTTTAGTCAATATAATTCCAGGTACTGTTTTCTTCGATCAAGTTATTTCTAGTTTGCACATACACATGTAATTTTAGAATAAATTTCAATTTTATTCTCATTGATTCATGAGTTTTAATGCAATGACTTTGGTAGTTTTGCTCATAAATGTAGGGAAAATAGAGTTCAAAAAAATTAATACAAAATATGGACCTGAAATTAAATACAGCAACTTGCACCTTAATGACGTTTAAAATATGTTCTAAATTTTTTAATCAACTTAGCCACCACCATAAACAGAAAACTGAGGAAAAGCCCCCGGCCCAAAACGAGAGCTAACCATCCAAAACCATCAAAATCGAAAGTCAAAATAAAATTTCTTCCCTTACAGATCGAATTTACAATCAACTATATTTTCAAAGGAATTTCTTTGTATTTTTCTCAAAATCTGCAAATAATCAACATAAACCATAAAGGTCAGCATTTTTTAATTTTGATTAAAATAGATTAGATTTCGTTTGAGTATTCAATATAGTGTTTGTATATATAAAATTCAACTTTTGATTAATGGTTTTGATTTAGTATACACGAATTTGATCAATTAGAGAGATTCATACAAGGTTTTTGTAAAAATACAATTGTAAATTATGAATTAAGACTTTGCTTTGTATTAGAAAGTGACATACTCTGCCACTTTTTTATAAGAATGTTTAAATTGAATTTTGTAATAGAACATTTTTAATTAAGCTAATAGATACATCCGATATTCAAAATTCATTTCCTACCTTTTTGAGTTGGATATGAATTAAGATTGTTCGTTTGAAAGATATATGTTGTGTCACTTTTTAATTTAAAAGTTGCATATTGTCTAATATAGCTACTTTATTATGTATAGATGTCACGGTGGTATCCAAACATCACAAAATTGAATGTTTTGACCAGTAGTAAAGAACAATTGCCAGTGAAGCAATCCAACGACCAGTCTCAATGCCGAGTCCACCTCCATGTCAAGTGTCAACGTTGTCATTAGGGATAGCAGCCTCGTGCACATCCAACTCTTGAGTCATGTCCAAGGTCGTAACTATGGTGCATGGGTTTGGGGAGGTGGTAGCGGCTATGGTGTGTTGGTATGTAAGGTGATGGTTTTGGACAATTAGGTGTCTATGGTGATGGTAAGGGTAGAACTGTAAATGGATCGAATATGTCCATATCCGATCTGGTAATTCAACAAATATTGGATTATTAAATTCATATCTGATTTGCTATGTTATCGAATATCCAATCCGAAACTAAAGAAGTAGGAAAATAAAATCAGGGCGTGTTCGGTAGAGATTAAAATCGAATTAAAATTGAAAAATTAGCCGTTATTATTGATTTTTATTAGATGAGTGAGACCCAATAATGGCTATATTTTCAATTTTAATTGGATTATAATCACAACCAAACAAGTGCTCAATATTGAAATTAACTTCTTCTTCTTCTTCTTCCCTCCAATTCTTAAACAGTTTAACAATTATAAAAATTTCAGTTTTTTTTATTTTTTGCCCTTTTAACTAATTGGATTGAAAGTCAAAAAAAGTTGTTTATCCCTTTATGGACTCATTTATTTATAGAGGACATATCCAAATATTTTGTTATGAACTTTCGGTGTGGAATAAGAATTCATTTGGTTTGATTGTAATACATTGTACATTTGCTTTGGCTATAGTGTATTATACATTTAATTTGACTCTAGTGTATTGTATTATTATATAAATAGTTATTTATAATTTATTTAATTATTCATTTTTCCTATCTTTTACTAATTAATAAGAATTTACACTCTCCAAATATTTCAATTAGCACTATTATACTGTATATTGTTTATCGAATATATTTATTTTGTTAAGCTCTTAAAATTGCATTTGGTACTATAATTTATATGTATTATTAAATAATTTTTAGATTGATTAAAAATTTAAAAAATATTAAAATAACAAAATACATTTTTATGCTGCTTTATAGCTAGGCTTCTTGGCTAGTCCGAAACCTCTACATCTCACAACGCATTACGTTTTTTAGAATGTTGTGTACGCATTGATTGAAAAAATTTTTCCTATGTTTTCAATTTGACGACTTTTTTTTATTTCCTCATTTATTTATTTTAGTAACAAATAACATGTCATAAAAATATTTTACCGAATCAACTATTTATAACAAATCAAATCAAATTGTTATAGAATCAAATTGACATATATCTAAATTTGATTCATTTAGTTAACGGATTATCGGATTCGGATGTTGATCGAGTTATCGAACCGAGATCCTAAATTCATCTTTCATTAATTTCATCAGATTCATATGAAAATCTAATCTATTGACGATCTTAGGTAAGGGGTAGATTTTTCACAATTTGGCCCATGTTTTAACCATTAAAATGAGTCTTGGATTAGTGGTCTTTTGGAGAATATGTGGTTAAAACTTAAAAAGTAGGAAAAAAAATTGGATTTACTTGTAAAATATTTCATTTTGATAATGTGTGATTAAAAATGAATTTGAGAATAAAAAAAAAAAAAAAGTTTCGTTTTAATAATTGTCAAACATGGGCTTGATTCTTTGGCCTTTACTTTCCCAAAAAAAAGTGTAGTGTCTTGATTGCTTTTAAAAGTCAAGCATAGTAGCTTGATAATACCAAGTTGAAGTTAAGTAGCCTAATGGCTTGTATGATAAGAGTTCAATGATCTCAAGTGCATTTTACTTGTTAAAAAATTCAAAATAAGATTAAAAAATCTAAATATAGGGAGTTTTATTTTGTTTATATTTAGTCTTAGTTCTAGTGATGGCAACGGGGCGGGTTCGGGGCGGGGCACCCTCACCCCGCCCCGCCCCGCCAATCCCCCATCCCGCCGCACCTCGCCCGACCTTAGGCGGGGCGGAACCTTGCCCCGTTTGTATTTTTTTTTTAAAAACCAAAAATTTCCAANAAATTCAAAATTTTATAATCCAAAGCAAACAATACTTAAAATAACTACATTAATATACAAATTAAACAACGAAAACAAACAATGTCCAAAAAAAAAAAAAAAAACAATGTTCAATTTTTATTTTTTTTATTTAACTTGGCGGGGGTTCGGGGAGGGGCACCCTCGCCCGCCCCGCCCCACCCCGCCCCGCGACCCGTGGCGGGGCGGCAATCCCCACCCTGCCCCGCCCCGCCAACCCGTCGGGGCGGGTTTTTTTCGCCCCATTCGAGGCGGGGCCCCATCGGGGCGGAGCGGGTTTTTTTGCCATCTCTAAGTCTTACCCATAAAAGTTATATTTTTGATGTTGTTCTCGTCCGATATAGATTTTAATCAGTATTCACTAATATACAAAAATAAATTATTTGAGTTAACTCTTAAAAGAATTTTACTCCTTGACTTAGCTCATGTTTGGCCATAATTTTTTAGAACTTTTTTTTTTTTCAAAATATATTTTCAATCATATATTTTGTGGGATCCATAATTTTTTCTCAACTTTTTCAATTACACATTTTATCAATTTTTATCAAAATTTACTTCGAATCTAAATTTTAGCCAAATCAAATTGGGGCTTTATTTTCTTTTTAACTTATGCTGCAACTCTTTGATCTTAAATGAAATCAAAATAAGCGAATGCGTGGAAAATTCCAAGGGAACTTGAAAAATATTAAATGCGAGCTTAGTCATGTAGGTGGAGATTTTAATCTCAGTCAAAGTGAATGATTAACTTTAACCAGATATTTCATGAGAGTCACAATTTTTTAATTACATGTTTTTATCAACTTTTATCAAAATTTATTACAAATCTAATTTTAATATGCACTAAACAAGGGTTTATTCACATTTTTTTTTCTTTTCTGAAATATACGTCATTTTATTGGTAAAGGTTATGAATTTAGTGTGTTGTTTATACAATATAAAAGAGGCATTTTTTTTTTTGCCACGTGTTGAGTTCTCCTGTCATCACCCAAAAACGACACCATCTCGGCTTAAGCTTTAGTGTTGTCTATCGCTCGCCTTTTACCTTACCGGAACCTCGCAATCCTGTTGCCTTCTCTAATCGTAGGAGATGTTGATCCAATAAAGCCCGCAAATCTGTGAAATCTTATTATCTTACCAAATATAAATCGTCAACCAAAACGACGAAATTCAACTGCAGAAAGTTTCTAGAAGCAATTGCCGTGAAAAATAGCAGCGCCAGAAGAAGAACATTAGAGATTTTAGCCTAGAGATGATATTCGAGATTTCAGACTTGAGCGTATATTTGTACATATTGATTTGTGAATTGTTATGAATGAATGAATGATGAAATTAATGATGAATTTTCAAGGAATTGTCGAGGATGAAATCGTAGGTTTGGGTAATAAAAAAAAATTTAAATTCGGCCGTGTCTTCGTGAGGCACAGAGACACGAGCCGTGTCTCCGTGTGCGCACGATTTTATTTATTTTTTATTCATCGAGATACATAATATTTTTATTAGCCTAAAATTGTCCGAAAGGTTGTGGAGAGAAATGAAATAAAATGAATAAATTCGAGAATGTTTCTCTTTCTTTTTTTAAATTAGAATAGATTATAATTGATAACTTTGTATATTCTATATTTCATCACTACAACATAAAAATGAGCAAAACGCTTTGTATCGGCGATTTTCGGAATTATTACTCAATTATTTCTTAGTAATTTTGCCAAATACTGATCCCCACCAAACACCCACTTAAAACTGTATCTCGTCTGCTATGTGCTCCCCCAAGAATGAGAATGTTCGCGGTCAGATTCTACTACCTCATCAGCAATGTGCACCCAGCAAGAATCAGAATCAGATTGTTAGTGGCCAGTCTACTACCTCACCATCTATGTGAACCCGGCAAGAATCAGAATGTTCGATGTCCGATTCTACCACCTCATCAGCAATGTGCATCCAGCAAGAATCAGAATCAGATTGTTAGTGGCCAGTCTACTACCTCACCAGCTATGTGCACCCGCCAAGAATCAGAATGATCGTGATCAGATTCTACTATCTCACGAGTAATGTCAACCCACAAGAAGGTTCAAAATGCAATATGAAGTTCGTTATGTTGCTATGGTTTTGCTGCGCAGAACTTGGTGTCTTTTGGAAGCCATGCTAGACTAGTTTAGGTATTTGTCATATTTTTGTAGAGTCTAGGTTATTTCTAATTTGTCGAGACAACGAGTTTGTTTTTCTTTTTGTTGATATGTAAATTTACAACTTCATATATGAATAAACTTACAATGACTTCGTATTATTTTCTTCGATTAAGATCCAAATCAATAATTTCATTACCTCTTTGGCTAGATTTTAAGTATTCTCAATTCTTGTCAACGTAACCCCATCCATTGCTGGTGGGGTGCGGCCAAAACAGGAGATTATTTTTTGGTACTACACTTGGAGGATAGTACACCATGAGATGTAGAAAGATTTAACATTCAAATATATACAATTAGCAGGGTAACTAAATAATTAAAATAATAGCCAATTATTCCCTAATGAATTTGTTATTTAAAAAATAATGGTTTTCTTGTTCGATTGTACAATGTGGCTTGTGTTGGAAGTACGTTTAACCCATGTTTGACATTCATTCTTTCAAAATACATTATTTCAAAACTCATTTTCAATCACACATTCTGCAATAAAATAATATTTTTCATCACATCAATAATTTTTCCTTACTTTTTAACAACATATTTTTCATTATATCACTATTTAAAATACATTATTTTCTCAATAATTTTCATCAAACACACCTTTAGATAGCAAAAGTACATACCAAATATATTTGTACTACTAGCAAGTTTATGTGTACTGCTATATGTTCCTTTACCCTTCATAAAGTAGTCGTTCACCTACCTTATGGTCATTAAAAAGGGGTTTCAATGAGTTTCTGTTAGCAACCATTTCGGTGGGAAATTGTTAGAACAACTTTTTCATGTTAAAACTTTTAAACTTGTGTCGTTTCATGAATACGTCAGATCAAGATCATGATAACTCATCGATAAGAAAACAAGTTGGAGAGTCAAGATCATGGTCACACATTGTCAAGGTAACGAATAGGAGAGTAGGGAGACGGGGACGAGGCAGAGCATGAAATGGACCATTCTACATACATTTTGGGTGTTGATGCCCTTTCCATGCACTGCCTCTTCCCTGGCTCCCCTCTTCCCCCTTTTTTCTATCTAAGTATATTTGTATGGATAGGCTTATTTCAAGATTTGTGAAAGATTTTGGTTCGCATGGCTGTCACATTAGCCCTCAAAATTTTATTTGCTTCAAAAAGTAGTTATGAAACTAACATCAATATAGAAAAAACATGATTGACAACAGAAATTATAAACATTAGATTATTATTATTATTGTATGTAACTTACATAAGTAATTACATTAAAAAGATAATATGTAACCTATATGGAACATAAAGTGAGACTTCTCATCCCAATTATGCTAAGCATTTAGATGATATATATAGAGGTAGCTACAGGTCAAAACTGTGGCTGTTGAAATGGAATACAGATTTATTGTTAATTCTATTGAGATTCTGTTTCCTGCACTCTTTAGCAACACTAGTCTGAAGTGTTGGAGGGCCACAGACAATAACGCCAATGTCGACATTTTCCCAACGCTCTGTCGTCGTCCCGAAAATTTCTGCAGCATAGGGAGGAGTAGAGTCAATCAAAATTGCATTCTCAAGTCTCAAGAACTCTTCTCAATAACATAAATTTGTTGAACGGGATTGGATAGGGAGAGGCCGTTTACCATCACAAAAGAGGATAATTAAAGAAAAGCAGAGTAAAATAGAGACAGATCTAGGAACATACCACTGAAGTCGGGTCTTTGACCATACCGAATAATGTTGAGATACTGTTCCTGCCCAGTTTTCTTATGTATCTGCGTCTCTTTAGGATGCACAATGCTGCTAGTATTTGTGGAGTTCTCACATTCCTCCTTGTATGAAGTTTTTCTTTCCCACATATGCCATAAACCAATTACAAGACCCCCAAAAAGGACAACGCTAATGGTCATGCATGCTACGAATAAAAGGCCCTTATACCACCAGTAGTATATGTTGTAAGGATTTATGTACAAGATATCTAACAAATAGACAGTAATCACCAAACCTAGTGTAGACACTATAACGTATAACCCCGACCATAAAATGTGTCCAGTACCAACCAACACAGACATTCCACATTTCTTGGAGGCAGGGAAGTTGGAAGAATTAACAGGTTCCATAACATGACCCTCTTCCTGCAATTAATGCATCAAATCAATCCATTGACATGGAGATACAGTAATGTTAGCACAAAAAGATGTGTGCAATTACCAATGAGGGTTCTGTTTGTCGAGTAACGTAGGTTTGAATCTCAAGGTTCAACGCATCAGGAAAAAATGGACAGATAGACTTCATATCGACTGTCTGGAGAAGTGGAAGCTCTTTTGATGTTTTAATGGCCCATACTATCAACACATTTCTTGGCAGACAAGGCTTGCTATCATTAATACGGTGAAGAATATCACTCAGGATAGCAAGGAAAGGTGAAATTCCTATGCCACCTGCAACTAAAATCAGGTGTTCGTACCTAAGAGAAAAGTATGGAGGATCAATTAATTAGTAAATCTACAATAAACAGTGGAAACTAGGAATATATATATCAAGTAACTAATAATGCAAAAAAAATTGCTAAAACCTATAGGAGAACTTTTAACGTATGAAATCTTCAACGTTTTTATCAGTAACTAATAATGAACTATAAATTGCTGAAGGTTTTATCTTTTCTTTTCTTGTTTAAACTTCGACAGTAATCATGAGGGTAAGTCATGGTTTGTATGTGCTTGATATACAAAGTTAAAGTACATACGTTAAGTGGTATGCCGATTCGTGACCATAAGGCCCCTCTATGGAAGCTGTTATTTTGGAGTGGGGCTGCAGGAATGGCTTTGTTTCAAGCTGTTCCTCAGAAATACTCGAGATTAGTTTCTCCAGTTTTGCTGTCCAGCCTCCAAGAACCTTTATGAGGATAGCAAGATGATGTTTACCATCAAGAGGACTAGAGGAGACACTAAAGGGATGCCACTGAAGCCAAGATAATTCACGAACTTGAAGAAAAACCCAACCAAGAGCATTGTAGTTTAAATCTACATTGCGAAAAGAGATTGATGATATATTTTGTAATGGCACTTTAAGATATAAAATCAGCAAATTTCTAAAGGACTCTTACTTTCTGGTTTTGAAAGACTCAACTCCACAGTTCCACATGGAAACCATCTTGCTGAAAGTACATCAACTGTCTTTCTTGACTGACAGAATCTAAGAAAACGATCAAGCATGAAGAGAAATATTCCCCCAGCAGCAAAACAGAAAATGAAATCACCAACGTGCAAGGCCAAGAAGACGACAAAAACTACATATAATTGGTGGGTGTAGAAGAACAGCTCAAAGTTGATCCTCCTTAATCCAGGAAGTGATGTGATCCACATCAGTAGACCAGCCAAAAGGCTAATGACTCCAGGAAAATTGGCAATGCCAACATTTTTCCAGTCCCTTAGCTGCATGAAAATTAATAAAAGGAATTGTTAGCACAATTTCATATCTAATGTCCTTCTCTAATTTAGAAATACAAGGAATGATTGATGAAGCAAGATATGCAATGACATCAGCATATGGGAAGACTTTCTACAGGACAGAACTAGCCAATAGTATGCTCCTATTTATTCAATGTAAACATCAACCTTCTATAAATGACCAATGATTATTGTTTATATACAAATACAATTTCACGAGTTTAATCGGATGCATGCAACCAGTGTTTTATTGTTGTATGAACACATTACAACAAAAATTCATTTAAAATGACAATCTCATCATGAGCAAGGCAGTATATGTCAATGTCTTTCCAGCAACAGTAAATAGATGATACGAAAATTCATGAGCACACTTGTTTTATAATATACATCTCCAGGTAAAATATCACGATCTATTTATAAATTCCCGTATAGAATATGTAGGATGAGATTTCACCTCTTGCTTGAGACGTCCCTCTATTGTCCATCCAATCACATAGAACAGACCATGAAGAGTAAACAGCAACATTGTTAGATGCCCTAACCAGACATGATATCTGGTTGCGTGCTCAAAAGGGATATCTATGAGCCGGAGAAGAACTGATCCTCTTGCAACAGGCAGAAACAAAAAGGCCAAGCAAAATAATCCAATCAACCCCAACCTTAGTCCTGTGAGCTCCAGCATCAAAACACTGAAATAATTCAAGTTTTAAGGGTGGTCAAAAGGACATATCAAAGATATTTCAAAATTAATTTACTTCTATATGCAGTAGCTTAAAAAATGAAACAAGATTTTTCATTGTCTGTTTCATTTAATCTTTCAACATTGGTTACTAAAGGTTTTAGGAAACATCTCATTCTGTTAGGTAGTCTGAAGGTGGAGAAAGTGGAGCACAGAAGCTGGGTGGAGTGATCATTAGCAATGCATAAGAATTCAGAAAAATAACGTACGTCTCTCTAATAGTGCTGTATACAAATGGAATTTAATGAGAATTCATCAAAAATAATGTATTTCGACAGATACAGTTGTCCACACTTTGATGTGTCAAAAATAATCGCATCTTTCACCATAGAAAACCAGCTGATCACTGGGACTGGTTAATATAAAACAGAACGAGACTGTTGCAAGTGGAAAAAACTTGCTCCAACTCCCAAATAGTTTCTCCAAGGAACAAAAATTGCTAACGAAACCAGATATCAGGTTAGATATCACATCATATAAATATCTGCTTAGATCAAAGTAATTTCAATGATATCTCTCTGTTCATGAATGTCGAAAATCACACATTCTCATTTTTTAACTCCTTCACTTCAGAAATAAAAGTCTTAGAACACTTTCCGATTGCTAATAAGAAAATATGTGTCAATGGAAAAGCACTAGTTTAGGAAAAAATGATGAAGCACAGTCCGGAGAAGACTCAAGCTGAGAACAGGAATGGGACAACAGGTAGGAATCTACTAAGAAATTTTCTCTAGAGCATCTCGTGGAACCAAAGCAATGGTACGACACTCTTTGATTGACAAATTACTGAATGGCATTTTAGACTTTTTCACCAAAACCCATCTCTCATTGTGTATTGATATAATAGCAGATCAAAGATAAGTATGATCAAGACTTATTAGAAAGATGAAAAATATTACAGGTCCATTTCCTTTTGAAAGTCTTTGAGCTTACTATAGCAGGTTGAGGTGGTTATAGATTAACGAAGCTAAATTGAGTTCACTCATAGCAGCTAAAACCAATAGAATTTTTGCAATAAACATCAGTCTCTTATTCTCAAAGATCCGGTGTTTTAAAAAAGAAAACACGTTGATCATGATTATAGACGTAATAAACATATATTGACAAGAAAAAAGGAAAGAAAGAAAGATATTATAGATATTGCAGACTAGTACCTTTGTTCTTTAGAAGGCAGATGATGAAACCAGGAAGATACAATATTCCAGTTCTTGATGGATTCAACAGAAACTGCCCAGATGACGTATGCAGTAAAGAGTATGATTCCAATTAACTCTGCGGCTGAAACAACACCAAATGGTCCATCAACGAGAACAGGGAATGTCCACAAGCGGAAACGTGGATATCTTGAAGTTTTTGTCCTGTCACAAAATTTCAGACTATGAGTTATGTAAAGACCTAATAAGCATGTATATGCTAAGAATATGATGGTAATAGTGAGAACGGCCAAGTATGTTATAACAAATTACATACTCGTGAATTTCCTCTTTCCCTGAGATGATGAGATAAACAGTGGCCAAAAATGCAATGAGGAGGATAGGGCCACTGAAAAGCAGAAATACGCTTCCTGCAGCAATAGGGTACTTAGAGAAACACGTATCCTGCAATCAATTAGCAAAATGTTCAAGGATGAACTTGGAGTTTCCAGCTTACCAGTTTCGCCGAATAGAGTTCCATTGGTAGCTCGACTCCACTTGCTATACAAATCAGTACCGTAATCAGACGGATACAGGAAGATAAAAGCAGCCCAGGCAATGAAAATTGCCCACAGTACCACTCTGAGAATCCATTTTGCTAATGAAACCCACAAAGTTTTCTTGTTGGCTCCCTCCTCTTTCAAAATAAGTGGTTCATAGCCTGAATTATCATCCATTAGGCCAAAATAAAAAACCCACAGAAATTCAGTAATAAAGAGGGCAAGTGTTTAACTTCTAAGTGTAGTTTAGATTCCATACAAGCCATGGATATATATATATAAATATAAAAGGTTCAGAAAAACACAAATCAATCAACATTGATCAGGTTAATTCAGATTAAATGAAAAAAATTGGAGAAATTTAAGCCACATAAAAGGTGACAAATAATCTCAAACGTTGTTATTAGTGCTATGTTTTCAAAGTGATATGACTTCTCAACGTTCATGACCAACAATTCTACTTTTTTGTGTTACACAACTCACATATCTATGATATATTGTGTCATTGGCACCTCAAATTTGCATACACTGACATTCTTTGGACAATCTTTTTAAAAATAGAAAATTGAAAACTTAAGGTGCCGTTCTTTTTGGCGTTTTCAAGCCGTTTTGTGTTTTCGATTTTTCAAAAAGTGAAAATGCGTTCTCTTTGGCGTTTTCGAAAACAAGTTTCTGAAAATGAGTAAATCTAACAAACAAAACGGAAAATGATGAAAATGTTGTTTTGGGCATTTTCAGTTCAAACCAGCAAAAACTTTCAAAAACACGGAAAATGCCATTTTTAAATAAACAGTGTGCTAGCTTAGTTGGTTGAGCCTCAATTTTCTTATAGGTCATGAGTTCGATTCTTCGATTCCATTTCCATAGAGGATTTTTTTTTTTACTCCCACCATCCTCCTTTCAGCCGAGAAGTTTCTCCTCTGCATCCTCCCCTCTGCCGACCCCCCCCCCCCCCCCCCCCCCCCACCCCCCCCCTCAATCTCCTTGTTTCTAAAAACCAACTCCACTTCAGTTTGCCGCCCTCCTCCGCCCCAAACCCTCCATCTCCCCCTCCTCAATCTCCTTGTTTCTAAAAACCAACTCAACTTCAGTTTGCCGCCNACTCCCACCATCCTCCTTTCAGCCGAGAAGTTTCTCCTCTGCATCCTCCCCTCTGCCGCCGTCCTCCGCCCCAAACCCTCCATCTCCCCCTCCTCAATCTCCTTGTTTCTAAAAACCAACTCAACTTCAGTTTGCCGCCCATCGGTCACTGAACTTACAGACCGTTCACTCATTCCCTCACCACCAGTTCCCGTTTCTTTCCTGGCTCGACGACGTCCTAATTGGCAAGAGACGGCGTCAATTCCTTGCCAAGTTAGAACGCCTTCAATCCAAATCCCCAATCCCGTTCAATTTGAGGGAGGAATCCCCAATTCGAAATCCTCCATTCCAATCCCACCCAAATCTCGTCGAGTAAGAACCCTAATTTTGGTTTTACCCTAACTGCCTCCGTTCCAACTCCGAACACGCGACGTTGAGCCCGAAATCATCCCTCCAAACCGAAATCGCCCCCACCTTCTTCGAACCTGTTCAGCCAAAAGTCAGGTGAATTTGGGGAGGAGGGTGCAAACTGATACTTTGTAATTGAATTGTTATTTGTCATTTTCTAATTACATTCCTTACCTATCCCATGTTGCTTGAGATATGGAAGGGAAGCACCTTGGCATTTTGTCACTGATTCAGGGGAATTTGGGCGTTTAATCTGGATTTCTTCAATTGTTGAGCTTGATTCTGATTATTGCAGCTTTAGTATCTGAATCTGTATGTTGGTATTGCAGTTGGAAGCTTGTGTTCACCCTTTCTTTGATGAATTGAGGGACCAAAACACCTGCCTTCCTAATGGTCGCCCTTTACCTCAACTCTTTAATTTTAAATCTCCAGGTAAATTTAACCCAATTTTATGCAATATATGGCATAGTATCGATATGGTTGTCCAATTTGCCACACCTTGATGATTATTATGGGCCTTCAAAATTTTCAAATTAATACACACCTTGTTGAGCTGCCTCTTATGTGAGGCTAATTTGTCTCTTTGTGGCACCTTATCGAATTTGGATTTTCCGAGCAATTTGGTCACTACTACTCAGTTTAATGCACGCTTCCTAAATTTTTTATTTTCTTATGTCAAAACATCTAACTTGCATGCCAGTGGCTCATCTGAAAATTCTTGTACCTTTATGATGCCATGTTTGGTAGGGAGGTCTAGATAGGATTGGATATTCTTGGGAGAAAAATAAGCTAAAATTTCGTTTGTTATATTGTGAAATTCCTATTATTGTGTATGTAGCACTAGATAGGACTTCAATTTCTTCTTTGATACTGTCCACAGTAATTGTAGTTGTTCCATCCCCACAACCATCATTGCTGTTGGCCTTGCTCCACATGACGTTTTATTCATACACAGAGCTTTCAGGTATTCCGCGTGATATTGTCCACCGCCTCATTCCAGAACATGCTCGAAAGCAGAACTTGTTCATGGCTTTCCACTCTTAGTGACCATGTGAAATTTCAACACTGCCTGTTCATACTGCACTCTTTAGGAATGGCCAACA